>JBBJLR010100894.1:0-26398 GCA_037577145.1 Brachypetersius gabonensis | reverse complement strand
TTTGCTTCAGGGAAAATGTATTTTTAAGAAGCTTCCCAATGGAAACCTCAACAAGACTAAGGTTGTTTGCACCTTGTACAATGCGGAATTAGTTTACTGTAGGAGTTGAGAAACCTGTTCTCAAATACTTAGTTTTAGTCATTATTTGGGTAGCACACATATTCTGAATGCCTTCGGCAGAATTCAAATGAGCCATTTTAAACCTAGGCAAAATGCTTCAGCCTTACTTATTCCATTCTGAACGTATTATTACACAGTCAATTACAAGACAGCAACAAATGTCAAAAATATTCACTCAAAATTCCTACTGTCTTAAACAGTCTCGATGACTAATAGTATACAAGACTGGAATAGGCAAGATGCTTTGGCCTTAATAGAATAATCACATTGGCCTTAATAGAATAATAAGGTTTTGTAGCACATGGGGCTTACATCCTATTCATTAAAATAATGTTGGTTCTTTAGACATCTGGACCTGGACATTAACCACTGCTCTCATAGCATACTATTTGTCATGACAGACATTGCACCAAATCACTGTAACTCAAATTGAATTGATTTTTAAAAATGCTTTTTCATATAAATCTATTTAAAGTAAAAGTTGTTGCAGTCACTATGAAACACAATGTACTTAAAATGTATTTAACCCTGAAATTTCACCAAACCCCTTCATTTGAAACCAACCCCTTACTTTGGCCTTAAAATGAGATTTTAGGCATGAGTGTTTGAAAAAGTAAGGAGAAAATTCAGTAGTTTTACCTCTTAATCGGCCTTAATCTGGGCACTCTTTCCTTAATTCCTGCATGGGAAAGTAAGATCAAAATTAAGGTAATTTTAAGAGGTAAAATGAAGGTGTTTGGTTTGTAGTGAATGCGTCTGTAACTGCTTGTGTTACACACCTGCATGGGCAAAGTACAGCTGATTTAGCATTTGAGCCTTTTCACACAGTCAATTAGAACTGTTCCCACACTTTCAACCCTCCTGCTGTTTACAGCCATCAACCTTCATCAATAATGCTGTTACCTTGATTGATGTAATTAGACATTAACTAACAAAAAACACACACTCCCACTCACAGATCTCTGGAGGAAAACAGGTCCTGCCTCCAGATTATTCTCTGCCTCGGTGATTCATGGGGTTAATTGAATGTTGAAGAAAAGAAGAGATTTTGATTGACTGTGCTCTCTCTAAATGCTGCCTAATAATGATGTCAGTCTTACCGACAAGCCAAACAAAAGAACCAGAATCACTAAGGTGAGCTCATCGATCCTTGATGCTGAAATGCAGGAAGAGCAGCTGTCGAGGTAAAATGAATGCAGTAAACATTATTGGGAAAGGCAGAGATTTCATGCTGTATTGTATGATTGTTCAGTTTCCACCATAGTCAGCGGTTTTATAAATGTGGCAGATTTTGAGATGAAAAGAAAAGAGCAGGGTGTTCTAGTAAATCATCCTGACCTATTTGTTTGTGGCAGGTAAGCTATTTCAGTTAACCTAATAGTAGACCACATTAAAGACTGAATAGGGTGCTGATATTTGTCTATAGTTTATTTGGTGGGTGAGTTCATTTATAGTCCAGAATTCCATTCTAGTGCTTCATCAATACATCATGCCATAGCACTAGAAACTCTATACAACAAACCTTACATTCAATATACTTTTCACAGTTTCTGGGGTCATTAATAACTTTGCATTGCAATACACTATATGGACAAAAGTATTGGGACTATATACACCAACAAAGACTTTAATGACACTGCATTCAAATACAAAGACGTTAATATGTTGTTGGTCCTCCTTTGCATGTATAACATCTTCCACTTTTCCTGGAGGGATTTCCACAAAAAGTGTGTGCATTGCTCTAAGGTCCATTTCAGACCCTCTTTTCCATTGTAGTCTCTTTTGACAGAGAACAATCTCTGGCTACGCACTCCCATACTCTGGGTGTATTCACTTACCTCCTGTAACCAAGCAATAAAGACTTCAATGCTTTTTATATATTAGGGTTTTTGTCAGATTAGATCAGATGGAATCACTGGTTAGTGGTTAATCCCTTCTTGGACCATGATTGACAGGTGCTCACCACCTCTGACAGGGAGCCCTATAAAGCCATGACATTTCAGAGATGCCATGAATCTGGCCATGATGATCATGCTCGCCCACTTTTCCTGCATTTAACATGTTGACTGCGGGACCCAAATGTTTTCATAACTATATTATTGGTCCAGACTATGCCACACAGCTGCAGTGAGATCATCAACATTATTATCTTTCATCTGTGAATTGCTTTTGTGTTTCCTGATCTGGTTTGTGTTCAACATGTTGATCTTGTTTGGTGTGTGTTTCACCTCATATCTCCAGTAAGCCATAGTAAGCTGACTGTGATCAAGCTTTCAACTGTTTGACTTTCCTCCACTGTTCCAGAAGGGGGAAAGGAGAGATGAAGAAGAAGCTGAAGAAGGTAGGGCTTCAGAAATGATGAAAAATGGATCACTGTACGACCTGTTAATATTCTGCTCCAGATCCAGGTCAAATTTGGAAGAAAGCAGCCGAATCCTTCAGAATGACAGGACAGAAGGTACCTGAATAATGAGAAAGAGTGAGGGAGAAACAAGGCATTTGCATTCCTCGCACACCCTCAGATATGAAACTGGATGTACGCATGAATGCAAGTCATTTAGTGCTTGTTACAGAAGTACAGGTTGCTTGTATGTGTTTGGAGAGCAGATTTTGAGATGAAAAGAAAAGAGCAGGGTGTTCTAGTAAATCATCCTGACCTACTTGTTTGTGGCAGGTAAACTGTTTCAATTAATCTAATAAAAGCCCATATTAAAGACTGAAAAGGATGCTGGTATTTTTCTATAGTTTATTTGATGGGTGAATTGTTAGATATGGAGGAGCTTTTAGCCCAAGTCATTTGTACTCCAGGATTCCATTCTAGTGCTTCACCAATACATCATGCCATTGCACTGCAAGCTCTATACAACAAACCTTAAATGGTCCAAGAGTCCATTTCTCATAAACCATACTATCTTTGGCTCCTATATTTCCACACATGGAATTTAAATGTAAAAAATGTACTTTCAACAGCAGACTGTTTCAATATAGAGTAATACATTAGTGTAATGACTTTTCCCAATCATGCAGGGGGGCAATGAACCACTGCAGTGTCCATTACCGTCTAATAGAACCTACACAATACACAGTACTTCCATTAAGAGACAGTGAGACAGAGAGAGAGAGAAAGAGAGATAGACAGAGCGAGCGAGAGAGAGAGAGGGTGAGAGACACAGAGATAGGGGGGAGAGAGAGAGAGAGAGAGTGAGCAAGAGAGTGAAAGAGTGAGTGTGAGTGAGTCAGAGAGAGAGAGAGAGAGAGAGAGAGAGACTGTGTGTGTGAGAGAGAGAGAGGGAGAGACAGAGAGGAGAGAGAGAGAGAAAGAAAGAAAGAGAGAGAGAGAGAGAGAAATGAAAAGAAAAATGATGAAATATAGAAATAGAGAGACAGAGAGGGAGGGAGAGAGAAAAGGGAATGAGAGAGCAGAGAGAAATAGAGTCTGAGGGGCTGATAAAAGAAAAAAGAGAAAGTGCATGAGGAGGGGAAAGATAGGTGAGGAGAACATGGATGAGAGGAAAGCTATAGAAAACGGGGCAGAGACAGAAAAAGGAGAGGGAAAGAGAAAACAGTTTTGGGGATTCACAGAAAGGAGACAAACGGAGAAAGATAGGAAAGAGAGGGAGACAGGGGGAGGGAAAGAGAAAGAAATAATGGGAGAGCTCTTCATTAGGGGCACTCCCAGGCTTTTATCTGACGCCTTTAAGCTCAGCCTGAAACGCTACAGTTGAAAGCGTCACAAAACATCCTCCAGACATGCTGTGCTTTTGGGTCACCGGTGGTCTTTTTGGATGTTCTTTCCACTGTTCCTGCTGTGGAATCTGTTCTGAAGTCAGCCTGCAGGCATTCAGCCTCGCTAATGAGGAGCAGTTACAGCACTCTGTGAGTCAGCAGTGATTAAGCAGGCCAAAGGAATGATTCTTAAGGAGCAGACAGAAAGAACATTTATTTCCTCCCTGTAATGAAAGATTCAGTAGCAAGGAAAGAAGAAAAAAGAGAATCAACAAATCATCTTTTTTTCCAGCACAATTTCAAAGAATTTTTGTCTGTGAATCGCAAAAATAACCACATGTACCCCCAAAAGTGAGTATCATTTATTTATGAAGCACACTTCTTACTAGTTCATATTTCAAATAGCTTGAAACTGAAACAACAAGAAGTGAAAGAAGAAGACATCAGACTTCTACCCCTTTCAAATGTGAGTTTGTAAAAGAGATCTCATCAAAAAGTAGCTGTTAGCTTACTCCAAAGTCTGAGTAGACTAAACACAGTCACGCTGCGTCTTTGGAACGGCCCACAAATTCCACAAAGTAGACATCAGGGATATTTGTATAATGGAGGATGTGACTAGATCAGCAGCACAAGGAGGGTCTTTTTATTGCTTGAAAAACAAGTTAAAGCAGGGGGCCAATAAAATGAAAAGACAAGTAAAATGTCTTGTTACACAACATTTTTTAAGAGAATTGTTTTCTTTTTGGCATAAAATCCCCAAATGAGCTATTTGTTATTAGGTCTAGAGTTAGAAGTGGCCACATAAAAGACTACCCATTCATTAATATGAATACAGTGAGAGGCATGAAAACTATGCCTGGATCTAATATACAGAGACAGAGTTCAGATTGTCCAGATGGGGATTCATTTTTTGAAGTAGAATTGCCTTTTTGTTTCATCTAGTGAAGTGTTGACCCATGTCTTACTCTCAAGCACTGCGAGAGGCAGCAATATATTGTCTTCAGACCATGAAAACAACACTTATTTCTTTGCAGAACTAGTTCCTAACGCTATGTGAAATTCCATGAAAATGGAATGAGTCAGAAACCAACCAGCGGCTGTGAGGCCTGAGTTTTCTCAGATGCTGCTCTTTTGTCTGCTTTCATAGAAACAAGTCTGCCATATAGTGACAGAAACCACTATATATAATTTTGAAAATACTCGACTGCCAAATGCAGTTTGAGGAGAGTGTGTGACGATTACGCCACACACACTTTTACTGGTGGGATATCAGTTATTTGTTGGCTACATTAGCCTTGTAGCCGCAGTGCAAAAAGAGGCCATTTTTTGGCCTGCGTCCATGGCCCAGACCCTCAAGCGCCGTAAAAACCCATCAAATTAAATCTACAAGTGAAGCCTTGAGGTTCAGAAAATTTATATAAACATTAAAGTTATATTAACATACATCAGTGCATGGTCCAAGTATTTGCACTGTATAAGTATGTGTCAGGGAATCCAGCACAGGTTTTTCATCTCATGGAAGCCCTTGTAGCTCAATTACTCTTTTTCAATGACTCATTTACTCTTTGCCTTTTCTTAGGATTTCCAGTCTTAGACAGTTGTAGCAACACTAGTACCACAGAAAATTGTAGAAAATGTGTTTATTTGTTCTGACCTGGAGTCTGTCACTCAATAAACTCAAACTGCTTGGCTCGCAGTCACATAAAAGAATGAAAGGAGGTAACTCTTGTCTAACAAACGACAATTTTTTGATATTTCTGTACTTCATAGCTTTAACATATTATTTTTTTATTATAATTTATTTATAATGGGCTTAAATTAAGCTCACGCTACATCATAGCCCTGATTTTCCACCCGTCAACAGTTTTTGGAAACTGCAAACAAAAAAACCCAGATCAAAGACTCTCTTTGTTTGCCTGGAGCTCACGAACTGTGTGTTCCAAGATGCCATTTCAGAGTTTCACAATGCCTCACAAAACCCAACAGATATCAAGTGTGCTGAATATCTGGACCAAATCCTGTAGTGTGAGGAGTGTTGTGATAAGTGCAGTGATGAGGAGGTTACTTTTTACATTTTCATATTCTTTTCTTTTCCTTCCTTATTTTTTCACAACAAAAACATGAAAGGAAAACTTGGATTGCTTGATTCTTACTGACTCCCCCTTATCACTTGGTGTTTTTGTGACAAAATCTTGTTTGGTAAACAGAGAGAGAGCGCCCTCCTGGTGAAAGATCTTGTGATATGTGACGCCCTGTCGCTGTAATGTGCCAACCAGAACAACTTCAAGATTCCTGAAGACAACTTTGAGATTCATGTAGTTTGTGCAAGTCATTGCCCTCACAAACCCACTGACTATACACTCTGATGTGAGCAAACCCACATATAGTGCCTTCCATCCAACAAGCAAGCTCCCACACTTCAACTTGCTGATAAATCTGCATTGCAAATCAGGGATCAGATCACGATCAGTGTCAGAAAGAACCACTAAGAGTTTATTACAGGAATTCTCAGGAACCCATCTAACCTCACAAAGTCACACCGTCGGTCTTCACAGCTTGAAACGACCTTTTCCCGCTCTGATCATTATCCGAAGATAAAGGCAAGGAACCCACTGAGCTCCACTGAATGCACAAGTAGCACAAAGGATGGAAATAAATTAGAGAAGTAATTTCCATATTAACACGTGCACTCACATCTCAGGTAAAAGCTGCTCTCACATAGACTTGTTTATGTGGCTTCTGACATTGCATGGCACAAAATTCAAGCAGTCCTTCGGCTGCTGTGATATTCATTCTTACAGTTCACAGCATCTCATACTGTGTCTCATTGCTCCAGTGCAAGAAGCAAACATGTCTTAGTTCAAGGAGGAAACTTTGTATTTCATCCTACTGCTTTACAATGAAAACAAAATGCACATAAACCCAAAAATAGATGGTAGCAATATGGCTATTTGGCTACTTAGTTGTTGGAAGCTTGAACTTTCCTGTGAGCTAAAGCCTTTTAAATGTGCCTCTTGTCCTCCCAGGTGAAGAGATCATTTTCATCAATAGACGTTCTTTGGGATTACTCTGTTTTTTTCAGGGCAGTGTGTGCTATTTCTGAATCTGTGTTATCTGGTACAGAATGGAAGAGTTCAGACTGGATTCTTCTTTGATACAGAATTGTTTTTAGGTTTTATTTAGTCAAGTGTTGACCACAAAAATCTAAATTGTCAAAATAAAAACTTCTATGACAATTTTAATTTCTGTGGAGAGACTCTAGTTCTGTTCTAGGCTAGCAGCATAGAATATATAAACTTTTGCTATTTTTGATTAAACAGGGTCAACTAGAACAGACATGTTAAAGCATATTCTTCCATATAGACTGTTTTCTTCAATTTATATTTCTAACATCAAGTTGCTGCTGTTTATCATCAGGCAAAAACCTCAGTGACCAGGATGCTCATATTCAAAATCAGTGATGTATCTAGAACATTCAGCAGGCCTAGAGTGAAATTTTCCCCATAACATTTGGTGCCACCTCTTGTAAGTCAAGATGAGACTGATTCTTCTGTCACTTGATAATTATGTTTTTTATTCTTGATTCCAAACAAAACCTAGTAAGGGTACTGCAGTACTAACTGATTTTTAAATGCCAACATGATTCCGTAGAATAAAACTAAACTAAAATTTACAAACACACATTTTTTAGTTCCCAGAGACATTCAGGCCTTCTCTGGGAGGGAAAACCCTTTTCGCTTCCACTTTCCTAAAAATAACAGTTCTGAAGGGATTCTTCTGTGATCTATTTAATGAATATAGTTAAAACAGATGGTTCTATGAAATTGGTGCAAACAACCCATTTTTGGCTTGATTTGTAACAATGTATGTGTGGTTTCTGATACTGTATAAAGCCTACAAAAAGCCTACGGCTAGATTAGTTTAGTGCAAGAAACTTCATAAGAAACACAAGCATGTGATCAGGTATTTCACAATGCCTAAATATATATGAGATAGCTATGTTCATGACCTAAATCTTACCTTCGAGCAGTGTAAAACGCTTCATCTCAAGATGAAAAGACTCATGTAGGATCACACCTTCTTGATAAAACTAACACAAAAATTCACAAGAGCAACACAGGGGGGCTCTCTCACTCTCACTGCATCTGTGAATTCACAATCACTTCTTATTGAGACACATGCTGCCTGGTCTTAGTTGGAAAGGTCAAGTGGAGGATGAACTTTCCTGATATTTGGGGAATGTGCTCGGTTTACTATCACTCACCTCTGCAGAACAAATTAAGGCATACTGTTCCTCAAGAGGGAGAAATCAAAGAAAAAGCACAGGTGACAAGAGAATATGTAGATCACACACACACACACACACACACACACACACACACAAATCTCTTTTTCAGTCTTTGCTAACAGCTTTTTTAATAAGGGAAGCTGCTAAATTCAGTAGGTCTACAACATTACGAAAAAGTACTAGCATTTTACAGTAAATCGTGAAACAATTTTTACAATAGCTCACTGTTGTCTTTGAGCAGCAACACAGCTGTGACTCTGGCATATAGTTGCATTGTAGTGTGTGGCACCGCTATCAGTGTTTCAGGGACAGAAAGAGTTGTCAGTGTCACTGGCAGTTTTAGAATCACCCTCCACCCTACAATATCCAGCCAAGAGTGCCTCTGTGATGTGAAATTGACCCCTGATGAAGGGCTAGAGGATCTGTACCACAGATCGTGCTTCAACTTGTGAGCTAAACAGTTTCTAACTGTGCACAGTTTTGTGGTATAGGCTTTCTAAAATAGTGGCCAGTGAGAACATGCATTAGCTGTCTAAATTTATACTGACAGTTTTGTTAAGCAGTCATACCAATTTCTGGGTGGCGGCATATTCAGTGAATGCTCAGTGCTCTGTGAAATACTCTAAATGGTTTGGCTTTGCACTGTTTGCAACATTTCTGCAGAAAATAACTAAGAGTAATGGCAATCCAGACAGGCGTTTAAACAGCAGCTAATGAAGGGTGTGGCGATTAGCCCAAGAGTTGAATGATGTGGACGGGGGAAACAGTAGCCTCTGGTCTATTAGTGGATATTCTACCAGTTAAACAAATTAAATTAAACAAAACAGTATATGAACATTCACTGTATGTGAATAGTTAATGAGGGATGAGACATCTGGAGCTTCCCTGATTTCAAATACTGTATACTATATTAATTGCTATAATGTAAAACAGCTTTGGAACACAATGAAACACATTTATGAATGTGTCATGGATAAGAAAGGAATCTAAAGTGTACTGTGCCCACTTTGTAGCGTGAAGGATAACTCGGACGTGAGAGACCTGAAAGAGTCGGTAAGCTACGCAGTTATTCTCAGAACGCTCCCGAGGGGAGTTAGAATTCACACCAAGATGAACTTGCGTTCTAAACACGCACACAGACAGGTAATAAACAGACTGCGAGAAGTCAGAGTACTCACGGTACTGGGGGATCTGGTTGAGTCGAGATGAAGATGACACGTAGGAATGAAGTATAAACTCCAATGTCAGTGTGCAGGGAAACACTTACTTCCTGTTTATATACCATCTCGTGAGTCAGCGCCGGTGCCTCGTGATGTCACGTGATCCGGTGCGTGTGACAGTACCCCCCCTCTAGGACCGGCACCCGACAGACCAGGAAGGGAGGACACCCGATGACGGTAGTCCTGGATGAAGGTCTTGTCCAAAACAAAGCAACCAGGGACCCATATCGTTCCTCCGGACCGTAGCCTTCTCAGTCAACCAGATACTGGGTGCCACAGCCACAGCGTTGCGAGTCCAGGATCCGCCGGACCGTGTGGATGGATCCTGAGGTTGGCAGGCAGAAGGAGCCTATAGGTAACAGGGTTTATCCCATGAGTGATCTAATAGGGACCCAGGAACCATGGTGACAGCTTCCGTGATTCCGTGTGCAGGTTGATGTGTCCTGAGGATAGGTAAACCCTGGTAGCCATGGTTACAGTCTCCCGGCCAGCGGTGGCACTGTGGGTAGCCTCCCTGCATTACTATATAAGGGGAAGTCAGGCTAGGCTTGGCTAGCAGCAGCAACCTCAAGGCTAATGCTAAACACAAACCTGAATGCGGAATACGGTCGTGTCCTACACGCATCATCTCAGGCTGCGTTGGTGTGTGGACGTCAGATCGGGAGGCATCTCCGGCATCTACCACCTTCAAGGGATCCCACAGTCGGAGGACTCAAAGAATGGAGCGGGACTTACCTGAGGACTATTCATTCCATGTGGGGCTGCCGTATGGTTACTGAGATCGGACTCTGACACTTTCTAGGACTGTGTGCATGTGGTGTATGGGTGGAGGGGTTGTTTGATGTCACTATAAATGTATATACACCGTAAATATATAAATGACTCACTGGTGGTCTGTACCCTTACCTGATAACTGCTATACTGCTGTTCTCAGACAGTAGGTAGTTTGTTACAGTGGAACAACCGTCCCGGAGGGTGCCGATGCTGGCTGGCGTAGCGGGTGTTGGCCCGGTTGATGGCATTTCGGGCTTGGTTCTACATTCGGCGGCACCTGCGGACCAACTGTTGGGAAGACGGGATGTCAACCTCCGGTTCCTGGTGTTTAAAGATGGGAGGCTGAAACCCGTGACACACCTCGAAGGGACTGAGGCCGGTGGCTGAGGAGGTGTGGATGTTATGCGATAACTCAGCCCAGACGAGGTAGTCTGCCCAGGAGCTCTGTCAATCCGCCACGAAGCATCTGAGGAAGTTGAGTTGGTTGGTCCACTCCATCTGGCCATTGGTCTGAGGGTGGTAACCGGAGGAGAGGCTAGTGGTTACCTGGACCAGAGGGCAGAAGGTCTTCCAGATCTTTGCCGTAAACTGGGGCCCTCTGTCCGAGACGATGTCCTTGGGGAACCCATGCAATCGGACTACGTGTTCAAGGAGCAGTTCAGCAGTCTCTTTAGCTAAGGGGAGTCCGGGAAGGGCCACCAGATGAACAGCCTTGGAGAACCTGTCGACGATGGTTAAGATGGTGGTTTTCCCCCGAGACTCAGGTAATCCCGTGACAAAGTCAATGGCGATGTGTGACCACGGGTGACGAGGAAAAGGCAAGGTTTAGAGGTCGCCGGTGAAAGTCCTTGGTGTCCTTGTTCACTGAAGGCCACCAGAAGGCCCGTTTTAGCAGGGTCAGGGTGCGTGCCACGCCTGGGTGACCAGCCAAGGCCGAAGAGTGGGCCCACTGGAGTGTCTCCTGATACACAGTGGTGGGCATAAATAATTTCCCCGGCGGAGTCTCAGGGGGAGGAGCCTCCAAGGCCTGTTCCCGGCGTACCCTCTCTTCTAACCCCCACCGGAGAGGTGCGATGATGATGTCAGGCGGCAGGACAGGCGCGGGGTTTGTCCGGGGAGTCTCCACCTGAACCTGACGGGAGAGGGCATCCGCCTTAATGTTCTTGGACCCCGGAAGGTGCGAGATCTTGAAGTCGAACTGTTCGAAGAACAGTGCCCAGCGTGCCTGCCTGGGGTTGTAGATCTTCGCCTGACGAATGGTGGTGAGGTTCTGATGGTCCGTGCAGACGGTGAATGGGTCACTGCCGCCCTGAAGCCAATGACGCCATTCCTCCAGGGGATGGCAAGCAACTCAAGGTACCCCACCCTGTACTGACGCTGCGTGGGAATGAATTTCCTGGAGAAGAAACAACAGGGGTGTTGTTTCCTATTTGGACCTTGCTGTGAGAGGACGGCTCCTACGCCCACATCGGAAGCATCCACCTCAACAACGAATGGTTTGTCCTGGTCAGGATGAATGAGAACTGGAGCAGTGGTGAAGAGATGACAGAGGTGATGAAAGGCAGAGGTGGCTTCAGGAGTGAGGATGATGGGTCCGGTCTTATGTTTGGTGAGGGCAGAAAGAGGAACCGAACTGAAACATCGGATGAATCGCCGATAGAAATTGGCGAACCCCAGAAAACGTTGCAACTGTTTCAGCGATGTGGGTAGGGGCCACGATCGCACAACCTCCAGCTTCTGGGGATCCATGGCTACCCGCTGGGAGGAGATAATAAAACCAAGGAAGGCAGTGGAGTGCTGGTGAAACGCACATTTTTCCAACTTACAGAACAATTGGTGGGCCAGCAACCTCTTTAACAATGCCCTGACATGCTGGGTATGCTCCTCTAAGTTCTTAGAATATATCAAGATGTCATCCAGGTAGGTGAAACACCACCGACCCAGCATGTCGCGGAGGACGTCAGTGATAAACTGCTGAAAGACTGAGGGGCTGTTGCATAATTCAAATGGCATGACCAGGGTTTCATAGTGGCCGGTTGGGGTTATGAAGACCATCTTCCACTCATCTCCCTCTCTGATGCGCACACGGTTGTAAGCACTCCAAAGGTCTAGTTTGGAAAAGACCGTAGCACCTGACAGGGAGTCCAGGGTAGTATTAACGAGTGGAAGCGGATGACGATTCTTGATGGTAATCTCGTTCAGCCCCCGATAGTCGACGCATAGTCGGAGGCCCCCATTTTTTTTCTTGACGAAGAAGAACTCCACGATTGCCGGAGATTTAGAGGGTCTGATGGTCCCATGGCAAAGACCCTCGGCGACGTACTCCTCCATCGCCTGCTGTTCCTCCTTGATGAGGGAGTAGAGTCGGCTGCGGGGCGATACCGCGCCTGGCTGGAGGTCAATGGAGAGGTTGTAGGGCCGGTGAAGTGGAAGTTTAACTGCCTGCTTCTTACTGAACACCCCTGCCAGGTCGTGATACGGGACGTGAATGGCCTCCAAGTCCACTTCGAAGGCCTCGGACTGCCTGGAACACGTCTCAGCCATCGCCAGTATACAGAGGTCAGACCCCACTGGAGAATACGCTCACGTGACCAGGAAATGATGGGATCATGTCAGACCAGCCAGGGATGGCCGAGGATGATAGGATGTGAGGTGAGCTGAGTGACGAGGAACTGGATGGTTTTGGTGTGATGGTCGACGGACATCGTGATGGGTTCAGTGTGGAAGTGAATAGGGCTATTGGCAAAGAGTCGACCGTCAATGGCGGTGATGTTAACCGGCTGAGATAACACCTCAGTTTTGAGTCCCAGTTGGGTAGCATAAGCATGATCAATAAAGTTCCCTGCCACCCCCGAGTCAACGAAGGCAGAGGTTCTGATCTGTTTGTGATCCAACTGGAGACTCACCTTCACGACGAGCCGAGAAACGACCCATTTTCACTTGGTCGCTCCGTTTCCCGGCCTGAGAGGACAGACATGGTCGTCGGGGGTGGTCGGGGAGGTGCAATAGACACATAGCCCCTTGCGAAAGCGTCTCTCCTTCTCAGCTGCCGAAAGAGAGGTGCGTCCTATCTGCATGCATTCCCCGGCTCCTAGGGAGTGGGCATCTAAGGCGGGTGGTAGGGCCCGGTGAGCCGGAGCAGACGGGACTACGAAGGAGGGCTCTGGAAGGGCACTGGTGGGTCTTCGGCATGCCCGCATCTAAATCATGCCTTTGAGGGTGACGGGCAGCTCTCTTGCAGCCAGTTCGTGCTTTAGGTATGACGAGAGACCATCGTAGTAGGCGGTCGGGATGGCCGCATCGCTCCAAGTGGTCTGGACCAACGTCCGGAAGTCGGCTTTACATTGGCTCACCAGGTGATCTCCTTGGCGAAGGTGGTACAGGCAAGAGTCCACCACCACCTCGCTCTCAGGATGTTGGAACGCGAGCTTCAGTTGTTTGGTGAACTTGCTGTACAGGTGGGCAGTGTCACTGTCCGAGCGAAGCCCACTCTGCTGCCTGCCCGGTACGGAGGGAGGTGAGGAGAGCGATTCTGCTGCAGAATCTTTGGGCCTGGAACTCAAACAGCAGATCGAGATTGGTTAAGAACACCTCCACCTTCCCGTCCTTACCATTCCACTTGTCCAGAAGGGCAAGTTTGGGAAGAGGAGGCGCGGCCATAGCTGGCTGAGCAGGAGATGGTGGAGAAGTGGCCTGTGGAGGGGTTTATGACATGGTAGACAGCTGTTGTAGTGACTGTTGCGGGGCGGCAACCTCAGCACGAAGACCACTTCCTACTTCAGGCTCTCTATTTCAGCCATATGTTGCGTCACAGTCTCACACAGGTGGTGCTTCTCCTCTGGGTTCCAGGACACTGACAGAATCTAAATATAAGACAGGAATCTAAAGTGTTCTGTGCCCACTTTGTAGCGTGGAGGAAGAACTCGGACGTGAGAGACACAAGAGAGTCGGTAAGCCACGCTGTTATTCTCAGAACGCTCCCAAGGGGAGTTAGAATTCACACCAAGATGAACTTGCGATGAACTGAACACGCACACAGACAGGTAATAAACAGACTCCGAGGAGTCCGAGAACTCACGGTACCGGAGAATCTGGTTGAGTCGAGATGAAGATGACACGTAGGCATGAAGTATGAACTCCAATGTCAGTGTGCAGGGAAACACTTACTTCCTGTTTATATACCGTCTCGTGAGTCAGCTCCGGTGCCTCGTGACGGTGCGTGTGACAGAATGTTAGAAATCATTTGTTATGTACATCACAAACATTCCATTGAAATATATTTTGCCAACATGGATGAAAAAATATAAAAAGGAGAAAAAAAATTATAAACATTGCAAAAGAAAAAACAGACAGAAATTGCATTTTATGGCTACTATGAAAAGGTGTTAAGCTCTGCAGTTCAGATTGATTAGTACTAATCTGAAAGGCAGTATTTACAGAATTTGTGGCAAAATGGCTTTACAGATTCTTGACCAAAGTTTTAATGGCCCCTATAACTTCAGCTAATGCAGCGTTTTGTTGTCTGAGTGCTAAAAGTCAGAGAAAAAATGATCCACCTTCTTACAATCCCGTTTCCCTTATTAGACCTGTCATCATCACAGCTGAGAGAGGAACCAGTGTCATTAGCTAAGGCTGATGCGAGTGTTCTGCCTCGATACACACTAATTAACTGCCACTCATTCTCCAGCACAGTGGTAACACTCACTCAACTTGAGCACCACAGCCTTTTCATAATGTGTGATGACTAATACTTCCATTCCACATTGTTGGAAGAATTGTTATTTTTTTTAAGTTTCCCCCATGTATCATCCTTATGGATAACCTTCTCTGCATAATCATTGAGCAAATAACTGTCCACAATGTATTTCATGAGTGTGTGCCTAGTTTAGAAACTCTGTAATGAACTCTGTGTGACTTATCCTTCTTACCCAAAGGGAAATGTTTTTTGGGAGGACGCTCTCTCCTTGCAGGACATCGTGGCCTGACACAGGATGTTGACATCCCAGTCTCTGTTATTTCGGTTTCACACACTCAAGATTGATACAGGCAACACTGTATGATTGTCACGTACGCATGGCATATATATGGTTAAGACAGACAAGCAGACTTGGAACAACTCTGTAAGACTTTGGTGTGCTGTGTGACTTGTTTCCTTGCTCCAAGAATAAAACCATCTGTTAACTTTGAACTTCGTGAGTTTTGTGGTGAGCTTCTTTTAAACAAGAGTCATTGGGAATTTCAATGACACACATGCAACAGCATTAATACAGAAAATTTTACCATTGCTATTTCCATCATGTGCTCTAACACTATGCTCTAAAAGGCTGCTCAGATCTAGCAGTAAGATCACTCATCTGATTTACAGTTCTTCACGCAAAGAAACAACAAGCTCAACACAAACCACACTGAGCTCTACTGTTTTGTCATTAGCAGCACTGACCTGAGCATGCTCCACCCACAAATGCGTGCTTTTGAAGCAAATGGGACAATGCTGTGCAAGTTGTTGTCGAGAATCCCATTCAACATAAGGAGAAACTGCACAAGCAGTTCATTTCAAATTACATTGTTTATGTCAACAGTCATGTCGAGACAGACTGAATGTAGTGTAATCAAGCTAACGTTGCCTAATTCCAACTTTTTAAAGCAGCCTTATTAAAGAAAAATGCATGTAGATGTACATGTGATATGAAAGAGCACCATTACTATACGTGTACAGTTTTCACTAGGGATGCATAACTAGAGTATGAATTACCCCACCATATTTGGGGGGTACTAACTTCATTACAATTCTATGACTATTGTGGTCCGCTACCACGTCAATACGAATAGTTGCCACCAGGGGGGGTCTGGGTCTTGATCAGGGTGTACTGTAGAGTACCCCCCAATACCCCTCATAATTCCAACTATGCCCATAACCCCCAGGTTGTGTGGGGTGACTTGTGAGTCAGCTAATTAGAAAATGTTGTGAGTGCGAAAAGTGAGAAAGAAATGTTCCATTAATGTTAAATATTACATTTTGAACATTTTCTGAAAGTGATCTAGTTCTCTGGCGATGTAAAAACAGATACAGAAATTTTGCATAAAACATGCATACTTCCATTGTTGTTCCATCTTCCATATTATTATACTACATGTTCAAAACCTTGTGGTCACCTGTTCATTCATTGTTTCCTCTGAAATGAAGGGTTTTAATTCAGAGTTTGTCCCCCTTTGCCTTTGCTGTTTTGAGAAGGCTTTAGACTTGATGTCGGAAAATTCCTGAGAGGATTTGATTGTATCAAAGACACTAGTAAGGTCAGGTAATGATGCTGGATCACCAGTTCTGGATCACAAACATACCGAGCTCTTGGCTTTGGATAGAGCTCCATAAACTCCAGAGTACACTTTTCAGTTCCACTCTCAGTTCCCTCTCAAGGGTTTTATACCTCTGTAGCCAGCTTTAGTATTGGACAGATTAGACTGTCACATTCCTTTTTTATGGATATTAAACAAACTGTTTGTTTGTTTTGTGTGTGTGTGTGTGTGTGTGTGTGTGCGTGCGTGCGTGTGTGTATGTGTGTGTGTGTGTGTGTGTGAGTGTGTGTGTGTGTGTGTGTGTGTGTGTGTGAATTAACTGAATTAGCTCATTTGAAGAAGTGTCTGGATCCTTTTGAACACATAAAATATACTAATCAGTGATTTCCTCTTCTCACCATCTCTGATTACAGAAAGCCAAACTATGTAAATACCTTCACTAATAAAAGAAATGAAATCAGAGCAGAGTGAGTGAAACAGACAGACAGACCACGATTCAGAAAGAGGGAAGTGCAGATGGACTCAGACTGAGTAAGGAGCTAGACAGGATAGTGAGGTAAATTTATTCTGACAACTTAAAAGCAGCTTCACAAGGGTCCCTAAATGAAGCCGAGCTGAGAGAGGATACAATCTCTCCCAGAGAAATCGCTCAGGACACTGCAGTAAGGGTCCATCTGAATCTACTGACTCCTGCTCTCACACTCTCCCTCCTTTCCCCCTCTCTCTCATCTAAATGACTTTGGGAGTAGTCCAGAGGTGGAGATCAACTCCTCACTCAGGTCCACTGTGTGTCAAAAGCACCATTAAGGATAAAATATGAGTCAAAGGAGGCAGACATTTATGGCTTGGGTTTGGCACATTTTTGTCAAGCTCTCAATGAAAACTCCCTTTTTTATGTTCAGACTGCAGCATGAGAACAAATGGAGTGAAGCTTATCGCCTGTTCTGTGGACATTTAATAAACAGACGTCCGTTGATTCTGTCAAGAAAACGCATAAATAAAATAGCCTCACAGAGATATCCACAATCCCTCTAGGGGTAAATAAAAAATACTGGTATGTGTGTATTAGAAGAGGCTAAACCATCAGAATGTATATATATATATTTTGCTTAGATCTTTAGTCATTTTTGCATTTAAAAATACCAGGTGCCTTTTACAGTTTGTGAAACAATATTTCTACATCAAAAGTTCAAAATTTTTTTTACAAGACCTTTGCGAGACAACCATGACAATAATACACACATGAGTACATACAAATATACTTGTAAAACTATAAAGAATTTTTCACAACCTTTAACAGCAATAACCATTACACCGTCTTTACTTTCGTTTATATACAGTAACTCCCTGCTTTTTGTGAAGCACCCGCGTATAATGAAAAAAACACATTGGTATGTTGTGATAACATAACACATGGGGTGGTGGTGGCCTAGTGGTAGGATACTTGCCTCCGGACCAGAAGGTCACAGGTTCGAATCCTACCTCCAGCACTGGGTCCCTTAGCAAGACCCTTAACCCCAAGTTGCTCCAGGGAGACTGTCCCCTGTAGTTAGAGAATGGAAGTCAAAAGCGTCTGATAAATGCCGTAAATGTAAATGATAAAAAATACCTATTTTCATAGTGTAAACCATAAATATGTCCCCAGATATGCTCCCAAAATACTTTGATTTCATTTAAAACTCATTACACTTAAAGAAAATGTAATGGTAAACCCATATCTGTACTGTACAGTTTACACTGAATGTAAATACCGATGTTACCCCTGTATATACTTTACTGTAATTCATGCATGTACGTTTTCTTTGGTATGTGCTGTCGTTTTCATTGGCGTAAGCAGTTGAATACAGTAATAAATTCATTTAATTTACAGTAATAAAAATGCAGACTTTAAGAAGAACAAAACAAAAAACAGGAGAACACTCAAGACGCTTTAAGGGGGAAATTCTGGGCAGCAGCCAATCAGCACCAAGGAAAAATAAATAATGTGCTCGGATTGGTTACTTTCACACCTCCCGTCTCTGAGTACAGCGAGGGATGTGTCACAGGGCAGCAGCCAATCAGCAGGAAGGAGAAATAAATAATGTTCTCTGATTGGCTAATTTCAAACCTCCTGCCTCTGAGTGAGTACAGCTGTATTTCAAGACACATTTCCTCTTATGTTTCTCTCCACAGTACCAAAATATTTATAGTTCTTTTTATATGGAAATTTAGCTAAATTTATGTTAGTATTTGTTATAAAATTATTCAATTATATTTTTGTCTAATTTACCACAAATATACGAACACTTATTTATTGCGGACAAGGCCCGGATGTCACAAAAGCAAAAATTGCGGAGGATATCTGCCTCCACATTTTTTGCGAGTTCTGCGAGAAATGAGAAATCCTGACTGCTGATCTGCATATAAGTGAGGGGTTACTGTATACTGTCAGAATTGGAAGCGTTTGAGGCCGCCTCAGTCACGCTCCCAGCGGAGCCTGTCGTCCGAGTATTGTGTGTACAAAGCCCTGGGCACATCCTGATGATGTCATTGGTTGTGGCGTGTGTGGAGGTTTGGCATCTAGGCAATCCAGGTGAGAATGCTGAGCCTCATTAGCTCATTAGCAGGGTTGCTAGGTACATGACGACAAGTCCATCTGTGTTTAGTTTAAGATTCTTGTTACTGGGTTTATTGTCTGCATTGTGTGATCGGCTGTCTGAGTATGTGTGTGAGTCCAGCCTATCCATAGAATCGTTGTGTAATCACCCAGCTCCATTATTCGACTCTGGCTTGGGTTCGTGTCACTGAGAAACTGCATTGCTGTTAACTCTGTGCTTGTGTTCATGAGAAGCAGATAAAAGACGAATGCACGAGAAGGACTTTCCTGTTGCCCACCAGTTTACTCTCTAAGTGGCAGTTGGAGCCAGCCAAGCAACATGAAGCTGAATCCTTTGTTTACTGATCGTGTGCCTATCTTGTGTGTCTTTCCCTTTGTGGGTTTACAGGCATGAGTGTAACTACAAGTGTGGAGTAGTTGTACTGTACGTGCTTGCTTAGCCTCGAGAGAGTTGACTCTTCACTGTATTCTGTTAAGCTTCTACTGGAGTAAAGGTCCTCCGGAACCTCTTTGTATCGGAGTCTGCTGATGCTCGTTTGTGTGCAAAGTCTTAACGGCTCCTGAACTTGAACTTTGTTAATTAAACCCTTTTCACCATCTATTTCTATAACCCTTTTCTGTTTCCTGCTAGTGTGCCCGCCCCTTACCCAACATGACAACAATAGAGGGGAATTCGCCTACAACGTTTCTGGATAATTAAATTGATATGTTGTAAGCAGAGTCATTCACAGTGGTTTAAAGAAACTTACATAATCCAAATTGTTTGTTCATGGTAGAGAGATACATTCAGGGAATTATTATGCAATAAAAAAATAATAAAAATGAAAGACATGTGTTAGTTCAAAAAGCATTTTAAAGGATTAATCAAATGAAAATAATTGTGTTGTAGACATCTTAAGCCTTGACTCAAATCACCCCCTCTGTAAAAAAAAAACTACAAAGTAACATTTTGCATCTACTTTGAATTACTGAACTGGACATAAAAACATCCAATTTGTTTTGTTTGCCAAAGGAACCGTGTTCCTATATGAAAGTGTTTGTTACAACATTTTAAAGATGTAATGAACCTTCACTCAATGCAAAGTGCTCCAAGATCATTTACTTGAAAAGTGTTGTTCTCATTCACACATCTTATCTTTTTATTTATTATATTTTTTAATGATGCTCTCCCATTAATGCCTCTTTCCCCCCAGTCCCGTTCTTATTCCCATATAGTCATGAACACACCTCAGCAGAGAAAAGAGAGGCCTGCTGTTTCTTGCATGTTGTTTTGGAACCTTTGGTGACTTTCTGGAGGGTTTATCTCTGTCCTTGGAGAAAAATTGGCAGGTTCATTTAGCTAATTTTTTTTCCTAATTTTTTAATGCATTCCACTGGAATGCACTTCAATGAAATTAATTTAGCAAAGGATTGATTATGTATCAGATGGACTTCCCTGTGGAAAGGTGTGTTTATTGGTTAAATGAACACACACTCACACAAATAGAATTAATCTTTTCATACATTTGTACTAATTTTAGAGTTGTTTTAACAAATTCATGCCTTCTTTCCTGATAAAAAGATTCTCTCAAAAGGCCTGAGAGTTTTGCAAAGCAGCTGAAGTCCAGTTATAGAATAAACTGCAGTGCTAATGGAGTTCCACCATTAAACATATTTTATCTAGGTTTATTCTGGCCATATAGTTCAGTTCATTTGTGTGTATTTCAAAGGATGTTTCCTTTCCATCTGCTTTAGAGATGAAGTAGATATTGAAGTAGGAATCAGTGACCTTGCTTCACTGTCTCATGAGATATATGGAATGAAGGGTGAGACGAAGGAGAGAAGTCTAAATTAAAGTTGGCACTCTTTCCTCCTGGGCTTCCCAAGGGAGACAGGTCAAGACTAGATCATACAATTCACATTTCTCTGAAGCTATAAGCAAAAAAGCTAGTTTTCCTCAGCTGTCTCATCAAACGCTTCCACAAGGCCTGATTATCCTAAGAATCTTGACTTTTTTTCCTTATGTTTAGCCTTATTCTTTCTTTTTCTAATCAAAAGGAAAGTTACTAAGCAGTTTACATGATTTCTAATGCATGGAACAAAGATAGATACTACGATTAAGAAGACAGAACCTATTACTGACGCTATTTTGAGACAGAATAAGAAACATTACGTTTTGCTACATGTCAAATTTATTTTTGTTGTATTCAAGTTACATAAGGACACATAAAAAGTGGAAAGTAGTTACTGCCCTGGATTCCTCAAAAATGAGATGCAGATGAAAACTGGGAAAACATTAAGATTGTCTCTCATATGTTTAGGACAAAGGTCTTCATTCCCTCTTTGTACACACCTTCCTCTTTCAGGGCTTCCTCTAACTATTATTAGATTAACCAGGACACTGTTGACTTGCTCTGTATGGAATTTGTGTTGAGCTGTTAGTGAGCAATGAGGGGTGAAATGAGAGGAGTGGGAACTTGCCCAATAAAAACGGACAATCGGCCAATTTACAACAGCATATAAACACAATAAAACCTTTTCATAAATGAAAAATCCATTCGGCTTTGGGTTTTGTAAATCATCAGAATCAGAATCCGAAAACTGGATTGATCCCATCCCATATGTTATGACTGCAAAGACACACACAAAGTCACAAAGACAAGAACAATATAAAATATAAATAAAAGTAGTGATATTCCGCTGAATTATATTCAACTAACATAATGAAGAAAAGAAGAAAAAAACTCTGCATTGCTCAGCTGATGAACCTTCAAAACAAACGGAAATGGCTTTTAATGGCTTCCGTCAAAAGGGGCTAAACCACAGTGCTTTCACTTCAGCAAATCAGTAAACCTTCTAATAAAAGTTGAGCCAAAAGCCAGAATGAGGAATAAAGAATGCTGTCACAGAACCTGTGGAGAAACTGATGCAGATGTGGTTTCTGGTTCTTCACCTTCCTTCTTCTCCGGCAACTTCTAGAGATGTGTGGTCTTTAAAGCTTAGACAGCAAGTCTGAGTAAGAATGTTTGGTCTAGATCATCTGGATTTAGTCATGAATTATTTTACTTCATCCTGTATGTGCTGTGTATCATTAACTCTTTTGAATTATTTTTTAGCAAGCTATGCCACAACTATGTTCCATATAACCATTTGTCAGATGCTCTTGTGAATGTCTTACAATATACCTTTAATAGTATTGCATGGTGTACTTGCCCCAGGAGGGAATCAAAGTTTAGAGAGCAGTGATATTACTCATTACCCAAAAGTCTACATTTGCATAATATATACAACCTATAAGTGAAAAGTGGGCATTAAAACTGACTTAACTGTGGGTTATTTGTTATTTTCAGCTCTTGTGAGAGTTAAGTGAGCTTGGCCTAGTTTTTTCCACAGGCATACTTGAAGAATTACACTTGTATTTGGAGTGAAAAGAGATAGAGGGATGTACAGAGTGAAAAAGGCATGTGCCAATTGTCCTGGAACACTTTCCTTGAAAATCCTGTTTCTCTGGATGTTTCTGCCAAGCACTGGCTATTGTGGGAAAGTCTCCAAAGCACTGGGCTGTGGAGCACTGGAACTGTATCCTCTGCAGTTATCCATAGACATCCATTCAGACTTTTGGGACTAGCTGCTGGTTTAATTAGTTGGTTTTGTGAACACCCGTATTTGACCTCACTCTTCTGGCTGAATGCAATCAAATCCTAAGCAATATCCTAAGCATTCACATTCATAAATGAACATTTACAAACATTTGGTATATCTTGTCACTGTTCGCCGCAGAAATTCACTGGTTGGACTGTCAATCGTATTCACAGTATCAGTGATGTGTCTAGAGGAAATTGGTCCCACCCACTGTAAATCAATGCATGACTGATTGATTCTGCCATTGCTTTCTAAATGGCTAACCTGCCATGTTAGGACTTCAATCCAGCTTGTGAAGTCCTAATCAATGGGTGAGCATACTTAGCTATATTCACCCACATTCACCCAGCCAAAGAATTCTGATTGAATAATTTTCCATTGCACATTTCAAGTGTTTAGTTCTGTTCATTCCAACCAAAACTAATAATGAACCAAAGATGATTCCATTGAAGGCCAAAAATGTCTTCAGAGTAAAATCCCATTAAACATAAACTTGCGGTGCTGTGGTATGTGTTATGTATGTGGTGTGTATGTTGACAGTCAGAAATCTGACTGTCCACTGGAGTGCCTCTCCACTGACACTAATAGGATATTACTGTATCAGTCCTAAGCTGGGATATGTTGGGTGTGGCAGAGGTATCCATATTTGATATTGAATTTAATATTGAGTTGTTGCTTATGGTTGAGATTTTTGAGGGTTCATGTAAAAGTAGGGCAGCACAATCAATCTGCCAACAGGAGTAAACAGATTCAAACAATTTACAGAAATTTACAACACAGTTCAACCACACATCATCATACACAAAAGATCGCTGTATATTCCAGACGCTGCATAACAGCAAATAAGCAAACATTTTTCTTACAGCAAAAATCTACAGCCATTCAATGAAAACAACCCAAATCACCTCTGCACTGCTAATCACTGTCACGTCCGTGCCACCACTGCCCTGTTTCTATCGCTCCAGTTCAATATAAATACTATTAATGAGTAGCTTCCAGTTACATGAATAATAACACATGTGTTTTGTTAGGAGTATGTTATTGCATGTAGTAGAGATCAGTAATACAGACCCTTTCCAAAAAAATTTGAATATGATGGAAAAGTGTATTTATTTCCATAACTCCATTCAAAACATTACACTTTCCTAGATTATAGATTTTACATAAATTTTACAGGGCATGAATGTTTTAGACTGAGTGTCACACACAACTCATCTACTAAACTCAAAGCACCTGCACAGGTTTTCCCAGGGGTCATTAAATTGCTTCACTTTGGTTCAATTGTCTCAGTTAGGTTCAATATGGGGAAGACTGCAGACTTGACAACTGGCCAGAAGAGCATCATTGATACCCTCCATAGGATGGGTAAGCCACGAGAGTTCATAGCTAAGTTGGCTAGCTGTTCACAGAGTGTTGTGTCCAAGCATATCAATGGAAAGTCTAGTGGAAGGGCAAAATGTGGCAGGAGAAGATGCACCACCAGAAGTGGGCTTCAGCGGATTATCAAAAAGGAAATATTCAAGAATCTGGCAGAGATCCAGAAAGAGTGGAATGAGGCAGGAGTCACAGCTCAACTGAGCCAAGGAGAAGAAGGACTGGACTGTTGGCCAGTGGTCCAAGGTCCTCTTTTCCGATGAAAGTAAAGTGTGCCTTTCGATCTGGAATCAAGGCCCAGGGGTTTGGAGGAAGACGGGTGGATAACAGAACGCAAGCTGCTTGAGGTCCAGTGTGAAATATCCACAGTCAGTCATGATTTGGGGTGCAATGTCTGGTGCCGGTGTTGGTCAACTCCGCAATAGTCCACCAAAATGTTTTAGAGAACTTCATGATTCCTTCTGCTGAGGATCTGTATGGAAATGCATCCAAACCCCCGCCAAACCTAAACCCCACTGAGAATACGGGATATTATCTAGAGGAAAATGAGGTCCACCAGACCCAAAAACAAAGAAGAGCTGACAGTGACCATCAAGGAAATCTGGGCTTCCACAACTCCCAGGCAATACAACAGGCTGATTGTCTCAATGCCACGGCACATCAAGGCAGTGATTAAGGAAAAGGAATTTCCAACAAAGTACTGAAGATTGACATATAGTTTTGAAAGTACCATATTTTGATTGATTTGATGTGATCCTAATTTCTTTCTTTTTTCTGCAAAAACTGAGAAGTAAATGGTGATGTCTTCACAGCATTCTAATCTTTTGTATTCCTGTTTTTGTAGGTTTTATGAGCTGGAAGCCCAAATTATGTACAAATAAACAACTAAGTACTTGAAATCGTTTAAGTTGTGGGCCCTTAATCTATAATCTATGAAGGTGAAATGTTTTGAATGGAATTGTCACGTCGGGTGCTCGGGGAGTGAGGCGAGGCGCAAGAGTGCAGGTTCCATAGATGGAATTTTATTACATAAACGACACAGACCCTACATAACGAAAACAAAAAGCCACAAGGGGCTAACAGAAGTACAACTAACAGCAGACACATTAGGAGGGGACCATGTGCAGGAAACACACTCAAACAAGAACTAATCATAATGTCCAATCACTTAAATGAAAACAAAGGACACCTGACACTGACCACGGACACAAACATACACTCAATTCAAAATAAGAGTCTCAAAAATTTAAAACTCTGATTGCGGCCCCTAGCGGCCGCTCTGTGGACGTCGCAGCAATTAAGGAAATTAAAAAAATGTTCTGTGATATTCAAATTTTTTGGAAAGGGTCTGTATATAAGTAATATTTACATAAGTAGTGATATTCATATGGTATCATACACATCCCGCTGAATTATAATTAACTAACATTAGTGAAGAAAAAAGGAAAAAAACTCATAGCTCAACTGATGGACCTTCAAAACAAACAAAAATGGTCTTCTGTCAAAAGGGGCTAAACCACAGTGCTTTCACTTCAGCAAATCAGTAAACATTCTAATAAAAGTTGAGCCAAAAGCCAGATTGAGGAATAAAGATTGCTGTCACAGAACCTGTGGAGAAACTGATGCAGATGTTTATGTGGTTTGTGGTTCTTCACCTTCCTTTTTCTCTGCCAACTTCTAGAGAAAGCAGTTTTCAGAGGAAGTGTGGTTTTTAAAGCTTAGACAGCAAGTCTGAGTAGGACCGTTTGGTCTAGCGCTCCAGCTCACCAGCCTATTAGAGGCAAGAGTCCCATCACACCTCCCTCGCCCATGTGTTTGTGTTTGAACGCCGCACCTAGAAATGCACCTGAGCAGGATGAGCCTCCGTGCTCAGCAACTGACTGTGTTGCTCAGATCCAGCTCATTCCGCTCAACTGTTTCTTCTTTCGTGTCGTTTAGTTTGAGCTAAGTCCTTGTTTAGTTGGATTGTGTCTGTGTTTTCATTGTTCTGTGTTTCCCCCTTTTGTATTTAAGGCCTCCATCATACACACCTTCATACTCTGTGCTGTCGTTCACATTTTTATATTTTTTCTCTGTGTAATTCATTCATATTTGTTTCAGTGAATAACATTCTGCCATAATGCGAGTTTGCATAAAAATAAAATTATTATACTCAATTATCTGCAAGTAAAATACATGCACTTTAATTAGCAGCAAAACTGGTAAAGTTAGTGTTTGAAGGCAAGTGCAGAGAAAGCCAATAGCTGGTCCCATAACAAATTAGTTATCTTGGTGGAGACAGAGAGAAAGAGAGAGACAGAGAGAGAGAGACAGAGTGAGAGAGAGAGAGAGAGAGAGAGAGAGAGAGAGAGAGAGAGAGAGAGAGAGAGAGAGAGAGAGAGAGAG
>JBBJLR010100883.1:0-10067 GCA_037577145.1 Brachypetersius gabonensis | reverse complement strand
TTAGATTACTCGTTACTAAAAAAAGTATCGCCGTTAGTAACGCCGTTTACTTATAGCGCCGTTATTCCCATCACTGGCAGAGGATATTCTGAACTAGGCCATCAGTTTATATCAATTCCATATTGTTAATTGCACTAATCAACTGAACTACTACTTCGGGTAGTGAGATGTGTCAACACTCAGATAATACTCACTCGTTATACAAGTGTTGAATCATTCTTATCGTAAACTCACTACCTCACTACCTTTGATGAATGGGGGAAAGGGCACTAATGATGCAGAGTAATAGATGAACTACAGCCTGTAATTATAAACTACAAAGTGGACCTTTATGGAAAGCATGTGTAACAATGTGTGTAGACTTACAACATATTTACCTAATGAAATGTATAAACGTTCCATACTAGATAAAGTTTATCATTGTCTATGACTGGAACAATTTTGAAACTTTTTCACTTTTTTTTTTTAAGCATATGCCTGAAAAAATGCAGAAGCTAGCCGAGTCATGTGCTTGGTGTACAGTGATGGAAAGAAAAATACCATTCAATCTGTACATTATATTGGTGAAAATGTGTGTTTTCACTTCAAAGTTGCTCATTCCACTTCAAAGACTCAAATAATCAGCTCAGCCCTATGCAATTCAAATAATTATGATGGCTTCCTTACTGATTCTGTGCCTGCTGAGGTGCAGGTGCAGAATCAGTAAGTTTTTGGGTGATTTAGACCTCAATTTCACCAGAAACGAAAGGTAAGGAAGAACAGCAGTAATGGCGATTCAATTATAAGACTAATCCAGTGGTTAGTTCTTATAGGAGGAAATGGTCTGGAGCTTGAGCCTCGTTAACTGAGCTTTAATTAGAGGATGTTGATTGGATGGCATGTCTGTATTAGTGCTGTCTTACTGACCAAACTACATTAAAGCATCAGCGTAGAGGAGACAGAATTGGTCCGAGATGAAGAAAGGTGGCAAAAGCAGAGGACAAGAAGGGAAAGAAGGTAAGAGCGAAGCTTTAGAGGAGTGTGAGTGAGCAGAAGGAGAGAGATGTGGAAGCAGGGAGGAGATGAGGGGTTTACTGATAATAATGCCAGTCTACAGCTCATCATTTTTAATCTGGGAGGACACTCTAGGGTCAATCATTATAATATTTTCAAAGCTAGCTGGACTTAGTGGGGTTCAGCAAAGGTTCATGAGTCATGCTCTCATCTAATGCAGTTTTATATGGTCTCGTTACTCAGATGATAACTTGAGATTCCCTAAAAGAGGAAGGGATTATGAGACCAAAAAATGGAGGCTCTTTTATAGCTGTACTACGGTTTCAGAGCTCAGCTACCATTAATATACACATATTCAAAAAATAAAACTCTGCAAACCTTTGCATTTCTTGTTCAGTATCTGTACTTGATATTTTTGTATGTACTTGTTGGTTTTTCCACTGGAGGGATGAAACTATTAAAGTCAGGAACCCAAAACCAAAAATAACTCATTTATTTGCTACAAGCTGAAAAACTAAATCAGTATTTAAACATGTCTGTTCTGAGGTTACAGAATAAAAAATATCATGATAATAATGATAATATTAATAATTAGTAGTAGTAGTAGTTGTTGTACATCACAGTACATCACATCATTTTAAACAAGACATTTTCTGTGCAAGCTATTTTTAAAGCTATCTGATTTTTCATGATACAGGCCAATCAAAGATTCTCTTGTTTAGAGATTTTAAACAGTACAAACTCTAAATCTTCATACTATCTTTGCAGCCAAAACACGCTGACATATAGTCCCACCCAGACTAATATGCACTTATCAGTTAATTACGGCCTGTCCAATGTTTATTCATGTGTACGATCAAAGCCATGTACAAACAGGACACCTGCTGATACGTGTCTGTGCTGCGTCTGTGTCAGTACGACCAAAGAGAGGGTCTGTGTCACTCCCACATGACGAGTGCAAGCAGATGTTCATCTGTACAAGGTGATTCATTGGCATTCATAAAGAAAAGCATCAGAGAGAAAGTACCTGAAGCACTTAACAAACGCATTAGTGTTGATTGCTGCATAAAGCAAAGCAGCAGACCTTCATGCTGTGTCTCAGAGTGCATGTTTTAGAGGCCAACCACTTAAGGGTGGAAACAGGTTTGGTCTTTAGCTGAACTTAATTACTTTTCAAGGAACAGCCCAAATGTTTCCATCAAAACATATTTTCATCACAGCATTCTTAACTGAATGGTATACTCCAATAATATGAAACATGGGACCATAGGGAGGGTGAATGAAGCGAGGACCACCATAAATATATCCAGGAGCATGATGCGTTCCCAGAACAGGGGACTTGTTCCACCTTTAATGCAGAGGACAGATATTCAAGTCCCAATCACACCAGTGGGAAATTCTGGCCATTTCACCAACTGCTAGCTATTAGTTATTCCCTTTCAGTGATTACATCAAACTTGTGGCCATTTGTGTGATTGCCGAAGCTATTTTGAGCCTAAACAAGTATTCTCTGATGAAAATGAGGAGTCAGTTTTGCTTTTAGTCTATTTAGCTAGCTGAATATGGGAGGGGTAAAGTGGATGATGCAAAGTGGTATTTTACAACCTATTAATAGACATGTACCATTTTAGCTTACCTTGTATAATACATTGATAGAAAGGACTGTTTTCTGAATCAAAACAGTCTTATAGAACTGCTAGCATGAAAACAGTTCAGTGATGTCATTTCTCAGGTCACTGTATGAGTTCTGCAATTTCTTCTTATTCTCCTATAAGCTCCTATGCCCAAGAAAGAGAAACGTACAAAACAATGACATAGAGAAACATAATTATTTACAACATTCATATAGTTCACCCCCAGGTGTGTTATTAGATTTATGGGATTTTTTTACAAGATAGAATTAATAGCAGTGCTATTGCAAAAGAATGCTTTCCTGCAGTAATGTAGTCCAGTTTCTCAACTGCATATAGGAGGTTGGAGCACGCAATTCACAAAAAATGACATGATTATCAAAAAAGTGCCTTTATAATGTAAAAAAAGAGATTGTCACTTTGGTTCTTCTTTGCTTTAAGAGGCTTCCTGTGCACAACCCAGTAAGCTTGACAGCTAGCGCTCTTTGTGAGCACGTTGAAGACAATGTGAGTTCTAAGCTGCAATACCACCCAGCAGCTCACATCTCTGTGCCTCACACCTGCTGTTTCACACCCGCTGTAAAATTTTGTTATTGCATATAAAGCTTTTTTAAAGATGGCTTTCAAGGAGAGACGTAACCTTTCCTGCTAATCAGATCATGGCAAGGTATAACACTGGTATTTAACTTCAACTGACATCTTGTTTTTCTTCCAACTCACACCCACCTACTTCTGCTGCCTTCTTTTAACAACTGTTCATGTTTTTGTGCAGTTGAAATGTGGCACATCCTGGAACATACAAGTCTAGTTATGCCACTGCTAATTAACAAATCGGTAACAAGCTCTTAGTGATCCGAGGATGTAAGCACACACACTCAGAAACTAACACAGTGACACCAACAACAACAGCAGCGAGGTGCTTTTTATACAGCAACAAATAACATGGTAGCACAAAAAAACACAACTTCACATGCCGATCCATTCTGCTCTGGTGAATGGAAAGTGATCCAACTACCACACCTTTCCCATATACACTGTATGGACAAAAATATTGGGACATGCCTGATTTTTATGGTTTGGGATAGTCCCTTAACTTTCAGTGAAGTGTAATCTTAAAGCATCAGCATACCAAGACAATGCCATGCTTCCAACTTTGTGAACACAGTTTGATGAAGAACCTTTTCTATTGCAGTATTATTGTCCCCATTGCACAAAGCAAGCTCCATAAAGACATGGTTGGATGAGGGTGCAATAACTTGACAGGCCACACAGAGCTCTGAACTCAATCCCATCCAACACCTATTGGATGAACTGGAGTGGAGATTTGCGAACCAGGGGTTGTATTACAGAAACGTCCAATCTTAAGTATAACGTTAAGATAGGACGATTTAAGATGTTTTTTCAATTTGGTATTACAGAAGCAAATCCTAACTGAATTTAGAACTTCTATCTTATCTCGAGTTAGGAATCCTAAATAAGCAATCTAATATCGATGATCGACTTTTTTGTCTGTTACCTAGCAACTAACGCAACATTTTTGCGAAGTCACTGTTACTTGCTGCCACTGTAATTGTACAAGGCTACAGTCCTTAACACCGTATCGTCAGAGTATTTTCAGTACTATCTTCAAAATATGGATATTGAACGACATTGTGCTCTGAACTTTAAGCAAGATGAACTGGACAATATGAAAAAAGTATAGGGACAGAGCTGTCATACAAAACTATGTTGACAAAAACACACTCTCTCTCTCACACACACACTCTCACACACTTACACACATACTCTCTCACACTCACACAGTCACACACTTCACTTCTAAAAACACATTTAGCGAATAAACAAAGCACATTTGTTACTTGTACAAGTGTCGATGGCCAAATTATCCGTAGCCTAAATAATCAGCTGGCGACAGTTCGGACAGCGGAAGGGTTCTCCTAAAGTTTAGACAGTTATTTAAGATTTTTTGAGGTTAGGATGCTTCTTTAATACACTTTTCTAAAATTCAAGTTAGGATAATAAAATTGACTTAGGAACGGTTGTTCTGTAATGGCTTTTTTCCTAAATAAGATCCTAAACTGCCGATACCATGGTTACCAGGCAGTTAGGAAGTTCAAGTTAGGAAGTTTCTGTAATACGGCCCCAGGACGTTTTTCCAGCATCAGTATCTGACCTCATAAATGCTCTAAAGAATGAATGGCCACAAATTCATACAGAAACACTCCAGACTCTTGTGGAAAGCCTTCCAAAAAGAGTGGAAGCTGTTATAGCTGTAAAGTGGGGGACCAGCTCTATATTAAAGTGGATTTGAATGCAATATGGATTTGAATGCAATGATATTAAGGCCCTGTTGGTGTAATGGTCAGTTGTCCCAATACTTTTGTTTATGTAGAGTATATCCTGAATATATATATATATATCTATGACAAAAATTATCTTCTCATTTGGAAAAACCCTCTACCCCTCACCCCTCACCCCTCCATTGTGGTACTGGATTACTGTCACCGAACCACTTTCCTCTGTGTGTCCATATTCTCCTTGAATACATTACTGTCTCTCTTCATTAAGCATTTCTGTGTACGCCTCTCAGTGTAACTAAAAGTTAATGATGTGACTGGAATGTGCAAAGCTTTAATTCATATTCTGATGTTTCTACATAAAGCCCCCATGGCAGTGCAGCCACCACAGCTGTAAGTATAGCCTGGGTTTGTGTGTCTGTATAGTTGATCTGGGTAGTCGCTCAAGGTGGCACTTTAGAAAGGGCGACCAAACTTTGTCACCACCCCCTCCGCCTCCCCTGAAATATAATGCTGTCTAAGTGCTGGCCCTATTATTAGGAGTTCCATCCCCAGTGGTGCTGCAGCCATATGAGGCTGGATTTAGAAAGGAGCACAACTAGGTCCACTCTCTGTGGGTGGGTAGTATGGCCTTCCCTCTCCCCGTATCCCTTGGGGTGATGCTAGTTGGCATGGGCATCTGTTAGCTGACATAAGTGGCATTTGGCACTTTCCCCCAAGCATGTTATGCTGACCAATGACTTTGGCAATGGTAGCAGTTTGAAAAGATGCAGTGGCAGCTCATATTCTAACCTTCACCTTCCCAGGGTTGGTGGTACAGCATGACAGTCCTAGCTAGTACACGAATTTCTGAATCTATTAACAATTTCATGGTCGAAACACCTTTTTTTATGAATCCCCCATTTTAGGTCAAGAATACGTACATCTTATTAATTCATTTCATGACTGTCCACATTCACTTCTCTGAAATACAATATATCACATATCATATGTTCAACAGGATGTTCATTGTCCAAAAAAGGACAATGGCATTGTTATACAAAGAAGCGTGGTCACTTTGAAAGTACAGCCTTGTTATCTAAATTGTAACATGAAATAATTTTTTCATTAAAAACATGAATGTTTAGAATGTCCTTATGTCCTTGTGCCCTGGACATGTCCTTGCGGCAGGAATGTTGGTTAACATTGTGCATGCTGGCTAATTTGATGCTAAAAAAAAACTCTTTTTATTTTCAAACTTGTTATTTTAAGCTGATGCTAGCAATCATGTAAAAATTCTGTGATAGGTTAAGACATTTTGAGTGGTTAAATTCATGTTAGCGCAGATACAGAGTTGCTTCATTTTAAGTTATAAAGTCTAAATGTAACTCTAAATGATCCCAATTATGGCATCCTCCATAAAAACCAGTCAATGAAAGAGGAATTCAAGCTGCTCTCTCGCCACTGTTTCACTGGCAAGCTATGTCGATATTGTGTTTGTTTGGATGGTCCTTTAAGAACCTGTATATTGTGTCCCAACACTTTTGGAGGTGTAGGGGTAGAGGAGATGCCGTGACACGTCTAAAGGGGCTACATGGCTAGCACAGTTGTTAATAATCAGTGATAATTGCAGCCCCATGTGCTGACAGGTGTGCGTTATTATACATTTGTGATATGATATGCATGTCATCCTGCATGCGTTTGGCTGTGCACGCTGTGAGCGGGCGGGGGGGTTGAATGCTCGGCATCAGCATCTGTTCCCTCTCAGGGGAGGATTATTTTCCTCAGTTAGGAAAATTATAAACATGGAGGCCGTTAGAGTTGCACCAGAATTTTAATGAGCTTGTTTCATGTTTTAGCAGCCATGTGGAGACGTGCTAGGAGAAGTGAGCATTTGCTTCATGGCTTACTTTCTTTAGCTCATTACTCTACTATTTTTGCTGCTTAGCACATTTTCCCAACACAAGCAGTGTGATCACTGTGTAAGAACACAGCCACGGGGTTTCTTTTCTCATTCTCTCCTCTGTGTGTTGTTGTGCTCGAGTTAACTGAACTGAGCTGAAGTGTGCAGATGTTTGCACTATGTTTGGTCCTCAGATTTTGCAGGTACTTAGGTCTTGTGTGTGCATGTGTTTTATTTATTTATTTATTTATTTATTTATTTATTTATTTATTTATGTACGTGTTCGATATCTGCCCAATTGGGTAGAGTTCATCATCGTAAGTAGCCGAAAATAATATTCAGCCTGGAGGACTTTATTAACCTTTGGTGAGTAGCTTGGACAGTTTGGGCAGTTTGGTCGACCCATCAGCTGGACACTGAAAACAGTTACACACACGCACTGCTCCTGAACCCTTAAATTCAATGCAAAGATACACACTTTTTTAAGGCCTCTGCAGTCAACACACATACACGAGAACATTCCCAATACTGTAAGGTCCATAGAGACACACAACACACACACATTCACACATGAACTCTGCTCCAAGGCCCCTGCTGTCAGCTGATGTAACATTTTCATCGTCTCTAGACAGGCGTGCGCGCACACACACACACATTCAAGCAGCCTGTCCTCTCTCGCTGGAAGGCAGGCTTGAGTGTGATTAGTGGTTATGAGGGCTGGGGTAAGAAAAAAGGAGGATGCACAATGGAAGCCCTGACTCAGTAGATAAACCTATTTACCTTCAGGATCACACCAGGTAATTGCTGCTGTAGCGTCGTTTCTTGACAGGGATATTTTTGAAAACACACCAATATGGGAGTGTTATGTGTTTAGAGAGAGAGAGAGAGTGTGTGTGTGTGTGTGTGTGTGTGTGTGTGTGTGTGTGTGTGTGTGTGTGTGTAATGAATTTCTGATCTGTAGGAAGCAGTCCCTGCAGGATATTCAGTTAAACAAAACAAAGTATACACAGGACATGACAAGGACCATGACCAATACTGATAGAATATTTATTGCTACTCTGTTATCATCAAGTATCTCAGGAGCTCAGAGGAATGAACTGGATCTCTTTACAGTGTGCCTCATACAGAAAAAGGCCTGCTATTTTTTTGCATACAATGGATATACATTCTGATATTTTGGGAGAACATCCAGATGGACCTGCTAGTCTTGGGAATGTTCTCGTGTATGTGTGTTGACTGCAGTGGCCTTGAAAAAGTCCAAGGGGTCGCCCAAACTGCCCAAACTGCCTAAACTGTCCAAACTGTCCAAGCTACTCACCAAAGGTTAATAAAGTTCTCCAGGCTGAATATTACTTTCAGCTACTTCTGATGATGAACTCTACCCAATTGACAAGTCCATGTCAAATACAGAAAAAGGCCTTCTGCTTTTTACATACAATCGACAGACTGAGACTGAAGTTTCCTCTGGTGAATTGTGTCTCCAGCTGCAGAGACTGTTACATTTGCTTGGTTGGCAATCTTCTTATATCCCCATCTATTATCATGCAGCTGCACGGATTCTTCTACAATGTCTCGTGGATAACAAAACTGATCTAGAATTTTTGAGAGATTTTACTTAACATTGTAGATCATGGGTATTATGCCTTCAGACTCTCACACTCACTTTCTGTAACCACACACCATTCATTCACACCTACAGTTAATTTAGAATCCCCAATTCACATAACAAGCAAGTATTTGGACTGCGGGAGAAACCAGAGACCCCGGGGGAAACCTAGCCCACCACTGTGGGCAGCCTCCAGAATCTTTTCTTCCAACTGTACTGGATAATTGTGATATTTTGGACTTTCTAATTTTTTAAAACTTGTTTCAGTTTTGTTTTTTTGCATCAATGTGCACCTGAGGAAAACATTCTGTGAACTTTGCAGGTGTGGAAATGGGTTAATTGTAGTTTTTGAATATTTCTTGCAACCACTTTACTGAATTCACTTTATTAGGTACACCTAAATTGAATCTGCACCCATTGTTCATTTTATCAGCTCTTACAATAGTCATTTGAAAATTAAGTTAGGTCCTGTTTTCCTAGTCCTGTAAAGTTTTGAAATCGGAAATATAAGGATTTCTTATGACGGTGACACAATGTTTTGCTCTGTTCCTCATTTGTCTGCTTCTCATGGACTTAGTAAACAATCACTACCAACATGGAACACAGTGAGGTCTAATCACAGGGATGAATTAAAACTGAAAATAAACCGCAGCTGCAGCATTCCACCATGATATGATTTTTGTTTCTATAAATGGACAGAAACGGAAATGTGAATAACATGGGTTTAGCTGTGTCCCTCTTTGTTAATAACATGATTAATTCTTACAGATTAATTCTGAGCGGAGCATAATTGCTGGTATCTTTCAGCGACCTGATTCCTACTGAACAGCAGGTGGTGGTGAGAAATGAGTTTTATCGAAGATAAAACACTCACGCACACACACACACGCACGCACGCGCACACACACACACACACACACATATACAAACACACATACTTACACACACCCGTTTTATGCAATGTCAAAACATGGAGTAATGCATATATCCCACATGTATTATGCAACAAGGAGTTATTAATAAAGCTATGAGCCACATAAAGGATGTTCTGCTAACAGCATAAAGCGGAGTGCCAAAAACTCCTTTAAACACTTTAAAGTACAGTCTTAGGTGACTTATAGCTTTAATAATAAAAAAAAAAGTATTTTACAGCATAAAAAACATACAATACTTAACAATGTTAAGTATTGTTTGTCTGTCGGTCCTGTTAACTTTAGCTTAGCAAATTGCATGTTCTGAGCTACCAGAGCTATTTTATACCGATTGTTAGAGGTGGGTAATGCAATCCTTTTCAAAAATTTATTCAAAAATAGATCGGTTTATGCTTTCAGTTCTACAAAATGAAATATGTAGGTTAGCTTTGCTATGTTTCTGTTGGGGATTTGTCCAAAAAAATCATGTAATTTAGCTAACTTAGCTAACAGTATACGTACGGTAAACTTTTGGAGTATAAGGGATTTTGATGGAAGATCAGCAGTTATCAAATTATCATATTGCAGTTTCATGGTTGTTGTTCGTGACTGTTGGAAACATGATAGAAATGTGCCATTAGATTCTGAACTCTCCTTGACCACAGATTCGCAGACACACACAGACACACACACACACACACACACACACACACACACACACACACACACACACACACACACACACAC
>JBBJLR010100872.1:0-10067 GCA_037577145.1 Brachypetersius gabonensis | reverse complement strand
ATATATACAGTGCTAACTGAGTTTTATGTTAATAAGGCCTGCCCAAACTGCTGCCACAAATCACATTTATGTTAAATGTGTTTACTTACGCTTTTATAGCCTGAGCAATGAGTGAAGTCACAGTTTTTTTTTTGTTTTTTTTTTTATGAATGAGATTTTGCATGCACTAAATGCATTTGTGAATGAACTGTTGATCAAAAGGGTTTAGTCAGGGAAACAGTAGATCATATGTGTGACGTCTGGCGAACCTTCGACTCATGTGAGGAGAAGCAGTTCACCTGAATTGTGTGCATGAGTGGGAGATTGACGAGTGGCATGTTTTCCAAACAGCTTGTTCCATCTTGCGCTCTCTCCCTCTCTCTCTCCTCTCTGTGTTCTAAGCAGTCATGAGGAGCAATCGGAATTGGAATCGAGGGATTTGGGCGTGTATCTAAGAGGTTGACCTCATATTTATGTGTTAACAGAGTATATTCTGATTCACACCCCCTGTTACTGTCTTTATTCAGATGGCTGTAGCTTTACTAAGTCAAGCACATATAATAACATGCACTAGGCCTGCAAATGTATTGTCAGGATGAAACAATGTGTGAAACGACAGTTTTTGCTGTTTCTTGAGTAGAGGTTTTTAACGACTGTTGTTGAGAAATTAAAAACAATTTGAAAAATCATATTCATGTCCATCAATTTATACAAACTCTACATATAGAAATGTACTCTGTCTGAATGTGCGAAACAAAAAAAGTTTGTTTAAATTCCTAATAACTAAATGTGTATTATAAAATAACTCCTTTCCATCCACAAAATCACTGAGGCAATGTATTGACAAACACCAAATCTTTTGTGCAGTAACTTTTGGCTACATATTTTTTTATAAACACACGATGATTCTCTTAGGTTATTTTAGTCTATAGAAACGTTGTACTTTGTAGATATACGTATATATAGATTAATTATTATTTTACTAAATTTATTTCTACATTTATCTGTAACCAAAATTGTTTCTAAACTGTTGAAAATGCTGATTCCAAACAATGGTGCAAAAGTGATTATGTTAAAAAAAAATCAGGAGATGATAAGGGGAACCAAAGAAACTGCATTTGCACATGGGCCAGACCAGCCTCACTGTTCCTGTTAATTATGTAAAGAAACCTAGCCATGCTACTCCCCTTCTGATGAGTCAAACTAATGGATAAAGAAAATAGATGGTGCAATCTGTGCAATGAAAGAACAGATAACGAAAAAATTAAAGGAATACTTCGAAAATACATTAACCCCTATTTATACATGGATTAGCAATAGTGATTTTAGTCTCTTTTGTGACGTCCGGGAGCTTGCTTAGATTAACTGCCTGGCTCCTGGATTCCCCTCCATGCTCTTGAGACTGTGCTGGGAGACACAGCAAACCTTCTGGCAATGGCGCGTATTGATGTGCCGCCCTGGACTACCTGTGCAACCTCTATAGGGTCCAGGCCTCTATAAGGCATGCAGGGATCAAGGCAAGTTTTTTTTGACTAAACCTATGGGCATCATGTCCATTCCCTTATGAAAAAATCAATTGTGATAATACATGGATTTCTGTTAAAAACTAAATGAAAATGGCCATATTTCACTATAAGGTTCTGCACAGTTATAATTCATTACATTATAGATCATCCTCATGTGGATGTTACTGTGTTATGGGTAATTACTGAAGAATTATAAACTGATATGCCAAATCATTTATATAATGCACAGATGAAGCAAATAACATCGACTTGCACATGTCAAAGAATGGGTTGTATAGCACGGTAAGCAAACATAAAGACTTTTTGGGGGGATTTTATTGTTGGGATTGCGCTTCAGGTAATGTGCCATCATCCAGGAGAAAATGTCATTCAGACATACAGAGACCTGGGCTCAGATCTGAGAGTCACCAAGGGGAAAGATGAGGATAGGTTGAGTGTTGTCAGCAAAAGAGTAGTAGAAGCAACCATGTGAAGACCAAAAGTGCAAAAGAAAAGGAGAAGGGTGCCAGACACTTAGCCTTCGTAAGTTTTCATGTGGCAAACTGCATCCCTCAGGGTAGGGCACAAGCCAGGGTTGACAGTATTAAAATTTGCAGAAATATCTAAAAATATGATTCAATTCTATTCAATTTTATTTATATAGTGCTTTTTTACAACCAGGTTGTCACAAAGCAGCTTTACAAAGTCCAAGTCAAAGGTGACAGAGGCAAGGAAAAATTCCTTTAGCAGGAGGAAGAAACCTCAAGTGTAACCAAGACTCAAAAGGGGAAGCCGTCCTCCTCATGTCGACCCAGAGAAAAAGGAATGAGAATAATAAATAAATAACAAGAGAAGGCCTTAATGAACAAGATTATAGGCAGATAGGCCCTCGACAGCTAACAGAGTTCGTTTGATTAAGAGTTAAATATTGTTGGAACTGGGTGCTCGTAGTCCATAAATATCAAGACCTGGAGCAACAATCTCCTCCAGAGCTTTAGGTAGAGGTTGCCTCAGCTAGGGGAAGGGCCTGAGTGGAGCTGGGATGAGTCGAGGGGAATTTCTCACGGTGATTAGTCCAGCAAATGTGCAGCAGTTCCCGTCTTTGAAAACAGGAGAGAGAGAGGAGAAGAGAGTTAGTTCCGTTTAAATTCGTAGAGGATTATTTATATCTGTGAGGAGTGCAAGTTAAGACTCCAGCATCTCTAGATAGAGCAGCCTAGTTAGAAAAGGCAGAACCGAGAGGTATGATGGATATGAGAGCACCCTGTGACACCGGCACCAACACTCCACCATCAATAAACCTGAGTGAATGTGAGGAGTGGTGGGGCGACAACACCAGTGTCCAAGTTTACTTGAATTCTCTGTGCTCATGCCACCACCCCCCACCCCCGGCTCTACATCTTCCATCTAACAGGAAATGTTTGGTATAGCATTCCAGAGCTTGGGGGCAATTTCTTCCCCCTGAAGAAGCTTTCATAATATTGAGTACAAGTAAGTAGTCAGCATATTCAGTTCTGAGTGACCACAGAGGTTCATAGTAAGAGATAAGTTCACAGAGGTAATCAGGAGCGAGGCCATTTAAGGCTTTATACGTCATTAGTAGAACTTTGTAGTCAATATTAAATTTGATCGGAAGCCAACGAAGTCTAGATAATATGTGGTCGAATTTCCTGGTTCTAGTGAGGACTCTAGCTGCTGCATTCTGGACAAGTTGAAGCTTGTTTAGGTTTTTGTTGGAGCTGCTCTCTTGTCAAAACAAGCAAGTCTGGAAGTAATAAAGGTGTGGAACAGTTTTTCTGCAACATGGAGGCATAATGCACTTCTTAACACAGAAATGTTTTGTAGATGAAGGAAAGCTAATTCAATAACAGTACTTATATGAGTGTCAAATGAAAGATCGGGATCCATAGTGACACCGAGATCATTTACAGTTAACGCCGGTGAGGCCGAGGAACCAGCAAGATCAAGCATTAGACCTGACGGCTTGTTTCTAGCAGCTTTCGGACCTAGAAGAAGAAACTCAGTTTTATCTGCGTTGACGAAGAGGAAGTTATGTAACATCTACTTTTTTATATCTTTAATGCAGTCCCCAGTCTTATTTAATCTAGGTTTATCATCAGGATTTGCAGAGATATAATGCTGTGTCGGCGTAGCAATGGAAGCTTATCCCATGTTTCTGAATAATCATCCCTCATGGCAGCATGTTCAAAGCAAATTAAAAAAAAGTCCTAAAACAGAACCTTGTGGGACACCATGTTTTATTTTGGTGGGTGCTGAGGATTCCCCGTTAACTACAAACTTGTAGCAGTCAGTCTGTTTGTGTCTAGAGTCACTGTCAGCTGTACTGTGTTTTAGTTAAATGATTGTTATGTGATTGGTTTCTGTCCTTGAGTGTTAAGTACTTGCGTTGAAAGTTTTGTATTCAGTTGCTGGTCAACCCTCATCAACAAAACCATTACCCATTCCTTATGTGTCTTCTGTTTAGTTTGCTTTTGTTAGGCCCTTGTGCCCTTTTGTATGTGTAGAATCTGCGTTTTTGTAATAAAAATCCATAATTGGAACCTGCCTCTTGCACCTTGCCTCGATAGCTGAAGTTTTAATAAACTTTAAACAAATCCACCATGCAAGTTATTGACGATAGTTCATCTGATACTGCAGTTTGTGTTGCCCATTCTTTAGTGTTTCATTAGTGGTCAATTTCTGGCCACAGTACACTATTTAATTTTTTGGTAGATGTACTAATGTCAGCCTAGAAGTGACTGATGTGTGATTCATTCTGTGCAACACACAAATGATCAAAACATTCTACTACCATATCTGTCATAATCCACTACCAAATGAAATGTAATAAATAAAAATGTACAAACGTAAATGAGATCAGTTGAAATGCGGTTGCATTCCATCTTTTAACACTAATGGACAAACAAATATTGCAGCTGTAATGTTGCAATCCTGACAATATATTATTGTCGATATGAAGATAATTTTGAATTTACAGTCTGCACATGCTTCGCTGTTTGTAGGAAAATTGGTCCCCATGGAAAACAACAGCACAAAGTGTTGGAAACTTACGTTTACGGCATTTAGCAGATGCTCTTATCCAGAGCTGTTCTTAAACCTGTAAAGCTATACTTAAATCAACAACAGCTATTTAACCAAGTTACTGCTAGCTAAGTTACACACCATAACAAACCCTGTCATAGAGAAAAAGCCAGTCAGAGATTTCTTACCTTCTTTGATACTGGCCTGTCTCTGGCTGACAGGTGGCTTGACGATTGGTGGGAAGGATCTGCTAATGTCCTCAATCTTCGCATCAAAGAACACAGCGAAGTCTTCAGATGAGAGAGCTGAAAGAACAGGGAGAGATGGAGACTGAAGAGACGAAAATGTGATAAACAGCTTTCAAGGGTTGGATAGAGATTCTTCAAACTTCATCCTGTAGAAGGAAGACTTTGCAGAAGTTAAATCAGTGGCAAATTTGGATAAGAGAGAGCGATAAGTGATAAGGTCACAGTCATGTAGCGTTTTCCGCCATCTTCTTTCGACTGCTCTCAGCTCCCTTCTGTTACTTCTCAGGAAATCAGACAGCCATGGAGCTGGGAGAGAGACACTTCTCAGTCTGGAAGACAATGGGCAGAGTAGATTAATTGAGCTGGGGAGAGAGAAAAGGTCACTGGTCGCTGATTCAACTGAAGATGGACAGGGGTTAGTGGAGTTAGGGAGAGATAAGGAAGATAGAAAAGCAGAGGAGAGAGAGGGCAGAGATAGAGAGGAAAGATTTCTGTGGGTAATCGTAGTTGTTACATGTGGGAGATAAGATGAAGAGGCCTGGAGAGGAAATTTGAAAGATAGAAGATGATGGTCAGAGACATGTAAAGGACTAGACAATATATTGAACAAAGGAAGAGACCTGGTCAGTACTAAGTCAAGAGTTTTGCTTGGTTTGTGGGTCGGAGGAAAGTCGCAAAGAGACAGGCCAAAGGACGATAGGAGCATCGCAAGTTTGTCACCTGGCAGATTAAAGTCTTCGAAGAGTAGGAGTTCTTCAAAAAAGTTGCCCAGAGGACCAGGTAGGCGATATATGAAGCTTAGTTGGATATGTTATAGTAACAGAATGGAATTCAAAGGATGAGATGTTGAGCTGGGAAAGACTGAGAGGCAAGAAAACGCCAACTACGTGAGAGAAGCCAACCTGTACCCCCTCCTCTGCCTGTAGTGCGAGGAGTGTGAGAGAAGGACATGGCAGAGAAGAGTGTGCAGCCGGAGTAGCAGAGTTCTCCGATGTAATCTAGGTCTCTGTGAGGGCCAGGAAGTGGAAAGAGTGGAGAGACACCAGTCCATAGATGAAGTATAGACAGTACAACCGCCACAGACGTATCTCCTTTATACTTAAGAGTGAGTATAAGCCACTCCTAATTACACCAGGTGAGACTAATCTAGTTAATTGCAATGAAGCTAAAGATAATGAAGCTAAACCCCAACAGGGATGATGGCAGCCAACAAACAAACCACACAAAGTAGCAAACTAGAACAAGGAAGTCAAAGTGGACAGTAAAATAGCAGCACAACAGTTCAGCAACAGAAGAAACTCAAGCTAGCTTACTAGGTGAAGATACAGCCAAGCAGGGACATCACTAGGACAGAAAGACAAGGGGAGCTTAGCTCCCAGGTTGTAGGAAGGAATTAGCATGTATAGAGGGATGAAAACCTTTCCTTTCACTTAAGGAAACAAGTAAAGTGCAATGCAAACGTCACTACCAGAGAAATATTACTAAACGTGCTCCGGTTGTTACTCGCTAACAAGCAGCTACGTGTAGCTTCGCCTGGGTCCTAATGCCTGCCCAGTACCTACAGCAGTTTCAACAGCCAGGACATCATTTTAATTAAATAATGATTCATAGTCTTGTTTGTATTTGTAAAGTGCGTATCTTGTATGAAATGTTTGCATATATAATTTAAAGATAGTGTAATAATTACTATATATTTAGGGTGGCTTGGGTTCATTTTGGGGGGGCTTCAGACCTCCCCAAAATAGACCTAACGACTTCCATGCAGCCAAGTAGACACCACAGCACAAACTTCTGCTCTGCACTTTTTAGAGTTTTCTGTTTCAGTATTAATGCCCATGGATTTAAATGTTTATGGATGAGAGTATGGATGCAGTGTTGATAAAGTATTGAATTTTGATTTTGGAGTAAAATGCTTATAATGTTAAGTGGTGTAATAGCAGACTGCCAAGATCCAAACAGAAAAATTGCAGCTGTGGTATTTTAAGGACTACAAGTAATTTCCTGCTTATGATGTTTTAGAATAAAGGGAGTGGGTTGCAGTATAAAATGTACACTCTACGCTTCTTGTTTCAGTTTTGCAGTCATGGCCAAAACATTTGCTGTAGTGTTGCTGCTCCTCAGTCTGCTGGAACCTGTAACAGGAATCAGACTGGATGGAAACGGATACACTGACATTCTCATAGCCATCAATCCAGCAGTACCAGAAAATGAAGACCTCATTGATCAAATCAAGGTATTTATTTCTTTATATTTTACCTGCAACCACACTGGTTAGGATCAGTTAGGACATCTGAAGTTTATATTTTAAGTATTAATACACATAAAGGTCAGAATATTTTAGATATTAGTAAACTGGTACTAGAAAATACCAATTCCAATATGATTTAAAACCAACAAATTAAACCAGTTAATTTCAGTTGATACATAGAGGGAAAACAAGCATTCAGACACTTTTTCTTTATTTTGTTGTAATGCACTTATCGATTTCAAATATGTGCAGACATAATTCAGATTTCAAAATAATGATTACAAATGACTTTTACTTACAGTGGCCTCCGTGACTATTTTTATGTGAGCAAAACAGACTGTAAAAAACATTCTTAATTACTTATTATTTCTTTATTTACAATACAGACAAAGATCTTATCATTTAAAGCAGGGGTCACTAACCTTTTTGAAACTGAGAGCTACTTAACGCGTACTGAGACATCAGAAAAGCTACCAGTTTGATACACTAGAACAGAGTTTACCTAAACTTATCTAAACTTAATGTATAATAAACATGTTTTAATACATTTTAGATATTAGCATTTTCAAATGTGTACAAATGCAAATGGGATTAAACAGAATAAAATTAAATGTTAGACGCTGCTCAATGGTGAGTTGTGCTATTTTTAGAACAGGTCCGCAGGCTACTCATGTGGTCCTTGGGTCCACCATGTTGGTGACCCCTGATATAAAGTATCATAGTGGTAGGTGACCTGCCAAGAGTGAGTCCCTGTCTCATGCCTGTAGACCCTAGGACCCTAATAACAATGGAATTATAGTCCTGCTGAAAAATCCCACCATTGCCCAATTTAGATTTCCCTGTTGAGGCTGTCAGGTTTTGATTGAATATCGGCACGTACCATGATACCACATTTTTGAACAAGTTGTCCAGAGCCTTTGGAAGAAAAACAGTCTTACAACATAACAGATCCACCACTATACTTCAGAGTGGGTTTATATGGTATTTTTCTGCATGGCTAGAAACTCACCTCTGGTGGCTGTTATTTTCATCCCATCAGACCACAGACCATGGTGCCACTGAAAGTTCCAATACTATCTGATAAATTACATATACTTGATTTTGATGGTCCTTAACAGAAGAGACTTTCTTCTGGCAACCTTCCAAGCAACTTGTGGTGATGTAGATGGCGTCTGACTGAAATTTAGGAGATTTTTGACCCCAATCTTCACCTGCAGTTCCGGAGCTGTGGTCTTTGGAAATTCTTTGGACACTTGATCCATCCTTATCACTGTGTCAGTATAGACATATGCCCTATGTAAGACTACTCCTTGACATCTCCAGTTGCTTTAGCCTTCTTAATTATTAACCTCATTGTAAATATGTACTCTTTAGTGGTCATTTACCGCAGCTCAACAATCTTTTGTAACACATCACGGATGTATTCTCTGGTCTTTTTCACAGTGATTTAGGTTACAAAGGTCACATTTTTGGATTCTAAATCTTCAGTCAGGAAATTGGCTAGGCCTTACATGTACTTTTCACCTTTTTTAGAAGCCAGTCTTGAGTTAATGTGGCTGTATGCTTGGAGTAGTTATCAAATTGAAACATTCTCCCCAGATTCAATTTCTTGGTCGGAGAAACGAAATCCTCCTTATATCCCCAGTGTCTCTTGGTCCATTATTTTTATTTTCTATTAATTCATGTTTTCCCAGTGATGTATGATCCCCTGCACATTTTGTAGAGAAGCAGCATGTCATGGTGCTCCCACCTTCACTATGTGTGCATCTCTGTGCAGAATGGTTTTGAATGGACTGTGCTAACAGACGTGTTTGTGGCGCAGTTCATTGCTCATCATTCTCTTCTTGCTGCTTTTAGGCTGTCCTGTTTTTGACCACTGACTTTTCTCTTTCCTTCTTCATCATTAGAAATCTTGGATTATTAGTTGTGCTCTCATTAACTTGATTAAGATCTTTGCTATTAGAATACTTTTTGATAAAGCTGTCCCTGAAAACTTTATGAAGCTCCTTCACCTTCACTATGTTTGCTACTTATTGCTATGTTAAAAAATATATAAAATAGCTAGAAATGTTGATAATTTATTACAGCCACTTGTGCACAAAGTGCTATTTCTCTTTTGACAGGCATGTTGACTCCTAGGCATGGCTATCTCATTTGCCTTCATACTGGAATGTATAATAAATGCAGTATATGTATGGTAGTTTTTAAATGAGATTTAGCTTGTGGACAAGAGATGTGTGGCAGCTGAAGTTCTGGCATTATCACGGCAATGGAATACCAATCCAATTATAAACAAACAAGTAAACAAAGGAGCTCCCATCACTCTAAGATTTAGGTGTTATGTAGTATTTTTTTCAGAGTTTTTGCTGTTATTTTACTGATTACTCCCATTTTTTTAACCGTCAGGAAATGATTTCTACTGGATCAGAATATCTGCATCAAGCTTTAGACAACTTGGTGTTCTTCAAGGAGGTCAAGATCCTAGTACCACCAAACTGGAAAGGAAATTATGACAGAGCAAAAAGAGAAACCTATGATAAGGTACCAACTTAGTTAAATTTTTTGTGAAGTTGTTTTGGGGATAATAAGTATGTTATGCATTCCAATTATAGGCCAATGTAGTCATTGATAAGCCAAACCCAGCATTTGGGGATGAACCATACACTAAACAGATGAAAGGATGTGGAGAAGAGGGCGAACACATTCACTTCACCCCAGACTTCCTCTTAGATGACACTTACGTTAACTCATATGGGCGGAGAGGTGAGGTATAAACCTGTTTTCATGGTCATTTTCTGAATACAATTTAAACAAAATACAACTCAAACAACATGGAAACTCCATGGAAAAGTACATTTGATGTCATTAGTGATCAAAATGCAACAGGGTTTTCAAACATTTACAAGAATTCTTTTACAATACATTTTCTGTTCTGAGAATGGGGTGCATGTTTTATTTTCAGGAAAGATTTTTGTGCATGAATGGGCTCATCTCAGATGGGGGGTGTTTGATGAATACAGTGAGAAACAGCCATTCTACCATGGA
>JBBJLR010100771.1:0-10069 GCA_037577145.1 Brachypetersius gabonensis | reverse complement strand
TATATATGCAACTAGTGAAATGCCTTTAATACATTTTCTGGTCAGTAGTGTCAAAGCAGTCACCAGAAAATGGAGCAGCTCTATGTATATCGCATTGACACAGAATGACCTACAAATTTTCATTAACAAAGCAGACTACAGCATCAGTGTGTTTTAGTACATTGTTAAAAAGCAAAGTTCAAATTTGTTTTGAGCAAATTGCTTTAAATAAAAAATAATTATTAGATTAATAATCAAGGAGCAATACACATCAAAGAGGACAAAATCACCTTCGCCCATCAAATTTAAAACTATGGACAGGTGCTCATACCCAGAATGACTTCATTTAAATATTTATCTTAGGTAAGTGTAGTGTTAAGGCATCTTGCCCAAAGACTAGTGCCTTCCTAGTCTGCTACTGGGAGGCAAACAGATTTACACACTATAATTCATGGACCTCCATTTTACATTGGCAAATAATACTCACACAACCGTATATTACTGAATGAGTAATTTATCCAATTGGTAGACTAATAAGATCCAAAAATACATGCATTCCTACTCCACAAGATGGTACTGATTCTGTTTTTTTCAATTTTTTTCTATTTTGTGGCTACAGAATTTCTTTGCCGGGTTACATTTCAAGAGCACCCACGGATATTGAAAAACCATGTTGTTGTAATGTGGTGAAAAAAAAAGCCTAAATATGACCCCAAATATGCTCCCAGAACACTTTAATTTAATTTTAAACTCAGTTAATGCATTACCCATAGCATAAATGTGTGATGTCTGGTGGTGGCTGTCGTTAAAGGCAGCCTTCTATTAGTTCACAGTTTATGTTCAGGGTTTTAGTTTACGTTCAGGGTTTTAGTTCATCTCAGGGTGACTGCCAGTGAAGGCAGCCTTGGGGTTAGTCACGTGTCAGGGTGTGTGTGTGTAATCAGCAGGTTGGCTCCGAGCTTGTGAGGAGCTTGGAGGCACCTGGTGATTACACACAGGTGGTTCTGCTTAGAGTGCTCATTAGGAGCTGTGTGTGTGTGGTGCACGGTGGTTGGTTGAGAGTCAGTTTAAATCCTGGCTGAACCAGAGCCAGGACACTTGGTCACCAATGTGTAACACCCGTTGTGAGTCTGAGTATGTGAACTGAAGGGAATAGGAAAAGTATCTTGTGTGTAGAGTCAGAAGACTCAGTAACAGTATCTCGTGTGTAGAGTCAGTAGACTCAGTAATAGTATTTCGTGTGTAGAGTCAGGGGACTCAGTAACAGTATTGCTCAGTGGCTCGAGCCGTGCTGGTGTGAGTCGAGTGCAAAGTGAGTGGGGACTGCGTGTGTGTGGATCTCTCTTCCTGTCTAGGAAACGCTGTGATGAGAAAGTGCAGACTGCTTCACGGCAAGCTACGGAGAGAAGCAGCTGGATAAAGACAAGTGGCATGTTTGACAGACAGCTTGTTCCAGCTTGTGCTCTCTCCGTCTCTCTCTCTCCTTTCAGTATTCAAAGGACTGCTTCACGGCGAGCTACGGAGAGAAGCAGCTGGTGAAAGACGAGTGGCACGGCACGTTTGACAGACAGCTTGTTCCAGCTTGTGCTCTCTCCCTTTCTCTCTCTCCTTTCTGCATTCAAAGCAGGCTGGACGAGCCACAGGTGCAAGTCAGTGGCTTTGAAAAGGAAGTCTGGAATTCGTGCAGAGGACCGAAAAGGAGCTTTCTATATCCTCGTTGGAAAGAGAGGACTTAAAAAGTTCACGGGGTGAAGAAACACCAAGGAGAGAGGAGAACCCTTGGAAGGGTTAACACAGGGGTGCTGTGTGTTTACGTTTGGGACTATCACAACTTGTTTACCAAATAAACCATGTCTTTGGGACTGAGTAGCATGCTGCTGTGTCCTTCCCATTCAGGCGACATGACAAAATGTAAAGGTAAACCCGTATTCGCCTCTTTTAATCTAATTTACAGTCATTAATATACTGGGCTTGAAGAAGGACAAAATGAAAAACAAGAGAAACACTGAGACGATTAAATAGCGGAGGTTGTAATAATTCACCAATGGCATTTTAATAATACATCAATGATGCCGTAAAAGGTTGTTTTGGGACCAACTGCGGACCAATGGCCTGGCTTTGTTTTATACTCGTGGCCCAATCAAAAGCTTTTGCGGCCCAGTGGTTGAGAAACCTGGATTTAGACAACACGTCTTCAAATCTCAGTAAAATTTTATATTTTATTACAGACGTTAATTATAGATATTATGAGCATCTAACTACATACAGTTGTCACTGCATGAAAAATAAAACAAAAGTAAATAAATTGTTACTGCATGAAAAAAAAAATTGTCAGCTAGATACTTACTCCTTTGCCGTTTCTTTTTAAAGATTCCCAGTCCATTAGAGGAAGATGTCCCTGCACTAGTGGTCTGTAATTTTGAAAAACAGAAAGAAAAATATTGTTAAATAAATGGACCATAACTGAATCAGAATGACGTGATATGGAGGGGCATTTACCTGAGTGCCGCTAGAGCTGAAATTCTTTAATGACAACTTTCCTGCCAGTTCTTCACGAATCTGTTACCATAAAACAAATAATATTGAAACTACATGTTCCTAATGTATTTACTGAATAGTGACTTCAGAATTTAATAAAAAAAGAAGGTAGCAAAGATGGAATAAGTACCTTACTGTCTAACAGAATTCCAAATACAAAAATAAAGAAACCCTATAAAAAGATGAATGAGAGAACTTTTTTTAGAAAAAAGTTTAAACACAGTGTTTTTCATAGTTTAGTAAGTTCATAGAATTATACAAGTATAGCAACCTATTTCCATGACATAGATTTTTAATAATTAATTTTGAGTCTAGGCCTACTAGAATGAGGTACATGTTCTCTTGTGGATCACAAAGCTCAGGTGTGATTATCAGAATACTAGCATCTGCCACATGTTACGTACATGTCAACGTAAATGTTAATGTAATCTCTTGCAACAGGAGTATTTATGTAAATGTTTTTACATGTCTTTGAATTAGCTTGAGTTTATATCTAAAATAAATGTCAAAATAATTAAATTGATTTCATAATTGTGACTGATTTTGTTAAGATAACCTTGTCTCAGGATTTTGAAATGATATGGGTAAAATGATTATAATTGTATTAATTATAGGTTTTCATATTAGCATTTTTACTTATGTCAAAAGAGTGAGATATTACATTTTGAAGAAGTAAAATATAATTTTGATTCACAATTTGTACAATTAAAATTTTCTAGATAAATAAAGTCTAGAAAAAAGTTTCTGCTGCCAGCAACAGACTGAAAGTATGAGCATTTTCAACACATATGACATATCAAATTGATAGTTTACATTTAAATTAATTTAAATGTAAATGTACCAATCATTAGACCATTTTAAGCCTATTCTTCTAGTTACAGCAAAAATAAAATATGTTAGTACCTGCAGTGAATTGAGGATTGCAAACACAATGTGAATCCCTAAAGCAGACGTCACCATGGTCCCGATGCCAAATCCCCAGGTCAGACCGAAGAGAGGTGTTAAAATGGCCACACATCTGGCAATGACCACTATGGCATGTTTCTCATCTGGTTGAGTGGTCGCACCAACTCCCCTCCTTATCATCTTGCACAACACCACAATAAGCACCACGAAGTTTATAGCTACAATAGTCAGAGCAGGAATCACAAATGCCAGGAGGGCCTTAGTTTTGTTCCAGTTTAGCCAGCAGGCATTCTCTTCCTGGATGTATCCTTTACCTCCAGCTGTTACTGCCACAGTGATGACAGATATGAGTAATGGGGCACCATAACCCAAGCTAAATGCTATGAACATCATTTTGGATTTGGACATTCCAGAAAAGACCATGACAGTTCGATAGAAGAGCAGAAGTGCTGAGAACAACATCCAGAAGAAAAGAGCAAGGTAAAAGAAGTGCATGAAGAATGTTGCTGTACTGCAGGGACCCAGTGGTGTCGGCTCCCCTTTTTTGACAATAGCTGCTCCAATGATGAAACATATGTCCGCAATCAGGAGGGAGAGGGCAATGTTGACGATGGAAATGTGGCGCATGTAGGCTGTGTCATTCCTTGTCAGTGGCTTCCAGACAATGGTCTCAATAATAAGGGACAGAATCAAGCAGATCATTGATATGCCAACACAAATAAAGGTTATAAAGGCCAAAGCAAGATTATCCACATAAAAAGGAGACATCAGAATGGAAAAAGAGGTTGTGTGATTGCATTCACATGTAAACTTATCAGTATGATTCACTAAAAGCTTTAGTTCACATCCAGTTGAATCCCATCCTCCAATCTCATCCAAAAGATCAAAGTTCCAGAAGACACACTGTGGGTTTCCCAACAACGTATTTTTGATATCAAAGGTAAGAGAGATGTTGTAAATTGTACTATTCACAATTATTGCAGCCACATCTCCATTGATGATGACACCAGTTGGGCTGCTTTCATTGTAGGTTACATTTCTAGTGGGCAAAACATTGTCAAAAGCTGAGAAAACTATGGTGGTGATTGAAGTCTGCCCATTAAACTGTGGGATATTTATTTGAGTAGTTGAATTTATACCAAATTCTCCAAAAAATGGGCTATTAATTATAGTTCTGTTCAGCTGAGTACTGGTTGTGGATATCCCAAATTTCTCATTGGTTAGGATCCTCCCCATGTCCTCAGTAGACTTCAGAAGATCTGAGCTTGTCTTCTGAGTTGTGTTGCGTTTATTCAGTTCCAGCCATGTGCGCTGAGCATTTGTCGATCCAATAACATCCACAGTTTTTAGGAAGTTCTTGAAATGAAAACATTCAGTAATTTAAACACAGGCTGAGCGATTTATTGATGATGTATCAAAATAAGAGTGTTTACTTACAGATGATTACAGTCACATGTATAAAACTTGTATGTGCAATCAGGTTTGGACTGACCCCCTGGCGTATCAGGGATTTTCCTGGTGCGCCAAAGTGCTATTTGGGCCGACCATTTATTTATTTATTTATGGATCTGCCCAGCCCATAAGACACTGGCCTGGATCAATCAACTCTTTACACACCACCACATTCACTTTGGTCTCTGTGCCTGTTTAATTAATTCACCAAAAAAGTTTATTTCCTGACCACCTGCCCCTGACACACTCCTCTGTGGCCCATTATTTGCCTACTTGTCATTATTATCAGTCCTAAACTGACTGTATAAACTATAGAATTTTATACATAACTGTAAATACAATATGTTTTTCTCTGAATATACATGTTCAGAGACTGCGTTCAGAATACTTAGGCTAAGTTATGAGTACACAAACCCATTAAACACCCTTGGTAAATCTGGGCCATGCCTGAGCTCTATCAGGCAGTTAGTGGTGGTTAATAAACTAGCTGTTTGCAGAGTTATGGTGATAACACACCAGTAAAACAATTGTTTTATGGCCATGCTAGTTTGTCTTGTTAGATTTATGAACTCCGGTGAAATAAGATAATAATATCATCTGTGGCACTGCTAGGATAACAGCTATTTATAACACATTGTGTGCACAAGCTAAAATAATAGACATTTAAGTTAGATCTTTTATTTCTCCCATGCTGAACTAAATCATCTCATTGAAAGATCTTTCTTTCTTTAACCACCAGTCAGTGAGACAGCAGTTGATGATCTATTATTGGTTGTGGGTTGAATAGAAGGCAACTTTTGGGGCACGGTGTTTTATAGGCAGCTTTTCTGTAGGTATTTATGAAAAAATACAGACATGAAAGACATCCACACTCTCTCACTGTCGCACACACACACATACAGAATGATCTCTCTTTGTTTCCCAAATATTAATAAAAAAATTCAGCTGCATAATTTTTGACTAGGTAAGTTCATTGGAGTGCAAAGAGGGACGGTGTGACATCCCTAGTCAGCGGCTGTTAGAGGCCACTGCTGTTTAAGCTGAATAAGAGACTTTTAGGTAGAAACTGGGGTTATTGTTGCTTTATGCTCTTCAGCTGTTTTATGTTTAGCTAAGTAAGTGATAAGAGTGTGCTTTGGTTGGATATTTGTAAAATAAAGGAAGAACAATGGAAGTCTGCTTCTGCGCCTCTCGCCTGAGCGAGCTCAGCCTGGTTGTTACAGATGGTGTGCATAATTGTATGTGGTGGGTCGTTATACCCCAAAATGCCAGGCCCGTTTTTGTCCCTGTCCACCCCTGTATGCAATAGAAATGAGCTATAAAACCAACAAAAAGCAGCAGAAGGTATACATACCGTCATAATCCCTTGATCAATGTTAATTGACAGTGAGACATTGGCAGTGATTTTCAGTAGGCCAACAACTGCAAGAGTGTTTGCAGTGGATCCTGTTATCTTATCAGCATTTGTTGCAGTGGCATTTTGGACATCAACCATAAACGATTTAACGCCATCGGGAGTTAAACGCTAAAGAAAAGGACAGTGTTTCACTACACACACACACACACACACACACACACACACACATATATATATATATATATAATAAGTCTTCATAGAAATAGCTACCTGAGCTCTATCAAGCAGGTCTTGGAGGACACGTAGGACACAGTTGTTTTCCTGTATCACCCAGTCAAATGTATTTTTTTCAGCACCATATTCACAGGCAGCTTTTACATTGCCAACACTATCACTGCCACATGCACCAGTCGAATGATCAGAAACATTTCCAGCTCCAAACTGAACATTTAAACAGTCTGAATCTGTAGGATTATACAACAGTTGTTTTAGTTACCAAGTATTTTATAAAAAAAAGTTGCAACCAAAACAAGACTATAACTATAACGTTAAGGGAGATCACTACAAGATTCTGGCAGTATGTTAACTCAACTGTATCTAGTTGGACTAGCTAAGTAAAAGTGGAAAACTTTTGTAAGAGCATCTGCTAAAAACAATGTATGTAAATGTAAACATTATACTTCTACTCAACATTTTTTCACCCCTTCTCAGATGTGTTACAGAAGCAAAATGACTATAGAAAAACAAACAAGACGGCTCACCTTTTGAAGTTACTATTATGGTCAAACTCTTTGAATCATAAACATTCCCATTGAAGTCGCTGATCTCGCAGTTGAAAGTTACAGTTTGGTCAGTGTTCTTACATTCGCCCTGGTTGATAAGTGTGTAACTATATGTGCTGCAGTCTGGGTTTTGGCCTACACAAAGAAGTCATTTGTTTCATGAAACAATACATTTTGGTATATTGCAGTATAATTTACTGAGCAGAAGTACTTAATTTGCAAAAGAAGCACAATTTACACCAATTTTAAACCAGTCATCTATTATAAAGCACTGTGCAGTGTTTAACTATTTCTTAATCTGAGCTGTTTTCAGTGTTTACCATCCAATTCCTACTTCAGCTTAAGCACTTTAAAGGTTATGAGGCGCGACAGTGTGACATAGTTGATCAAATTTGAATAGCTCCATGCAGTGACTATGGGAAAAAAAATCAAATATGCACACATTCTCTGGAGTAATGAATCGCGTTTCACCCTCCAGCAATCTGAAAATGGGCATGAAGGATGCCAAGAGAACTTTACTTGCCTGAATGCATGTACATTTTGTAAAATAATTTGCAAATGTGTCCTTCTTAGTGTAACTCCTGCCTCGTTGTCAAACAAGTTTGTTTTTTATTATAATGATCTGTATATATTTGTATGTAAAACATGTTGATTATGGAGCGTAAGATAATGGCGAGGTTATGGAGATATCAGTACATTTAGTTTTGAGAGGATTGTTTATTATTTCAGTGAAAATATAAGTTTTAGTTTTGGGGTAAGAAATTCAAAAGGACTTCTAATTAATATTTTTATTTACATAAAATGCAAAGCTGTAGGCTGGTATTCTAGTTTCAGCATTAGTTGCTTATGATTATTGTTTGCTGGAACTGTTTAACACCTTGCAGTAATCATGCTGAAGATGAGTATTTATGTACGTTTTGCAGTTAGACAGTTAATTTATTGCAGTATATGTGCTTTGCAATTTGAATGTTAGTTATCACTTTTGGTTCATTTTATTATTGTTACGCTAATTCTAATACTACTAATGATAATGATAATATCATCTGATTAATTTAGCTAATATCATTACAAATATGGATAGACATCCCATACATATTCAATACAAATACACATGTACAATTACTATTTAATTACAAAAAATTGGACTGAAGTGATTGGCATTATCGGGGCTTCAAATCACAGACAACAGTAAGGTGAGATACATGTTTAAATAATTACATTTTTGTGCCATGAAAGCAAAGTTGACTGCTGTTGCAGTTAACATCCCCTACCTATGTAAGTTTATATATTATTGTGCTGTACATGCAAAACTCATGCACAGATATGTTTAAGTTTTACTGTAAATAAAGATGTTCCTTAAGAGCAAACATTTTCTCCATTTTCTCTCCTCATCTGAATCTCAATCTTTTTGTTATAATACATATACTCTTTAATGATGATACTGTTGCAAGAAGATTTAGGATTCACATGACTTTAACAGCCTGCCCTGAAAAATCCACCCCCACAAATCTGCAAACCAGAAAATCTTGCTCTTGACACTAGTAAGCATGTTTTCCACAAACTGAAACCACACAAATACAGATAATGTGTCTGCTGTTTGTATGTATAACCTGTTAGTGACACAGTGGCCATTTTCCACTGAGCTTTGTAGACATTTCCAGCACAGCACAGCAGGTTTATTGGTGAACCATCACATTTCAAAGTTTTTGAAGAATTTACATTGATACTGGGAGGTAGCTGGATTGTCATTGCTTGCCAGATGATGTAGGGTATTGAGTTGTAGGTCATTTTGCACATATATGTACCTAAGACAGCAAAGAGAATTGTATCAAAGTAAATATCAGAATCCATAAAAATTGTATTTAGCACTAAAAATGTACATAAAAGCTTAGTTATATACTATTTATGAACGCTATACTATTGTGTTCACATATAGTATATAACTATCTATGTGCAAAGAATCTGAGACTAATTAAGACTAAGTGAATGACACAGAGCAAAGATTGCAATGCAAAATCTACTTCAAAATGCAAGTCGCTAAAATGTATAAATTGACAATTAATACTTTTAATTAATAACGAATGAATAAATAATGAAACAATTATTGTGTCCACTTTTGTTTAACGTCTCATAAACAATGTATTCAAATCTGTTATTCATGAAGTTATTCATACATTGTATGAAATTAACCATGACTTACCAGTGTCCCCATTGTTGGTGTTTTTGACAGTGAGGGTTTTTTCAACCGTATTAATTATATATTTATCGCTGGATACAATGGCTTTGTTATTCAAAATCCAGGTTATGTCCACAATATTTTGGTCTGGAGGCTTGCATGTCAAAACCATATCATTTCCAGGGTATATGTTGCCTTTGCTTTGGTCATATAAGCCACCCTCCGCTGAAATAGAAAGTCATACAGACTCCTTGCTTAATACAGCTGTGCTAAAATACTAATTTTACTGTTGATAATTAATATTGCTCATTATTTAAAATACATCATCAAGCAGACCAGACTGTTTTAAAGATATGTAAAATTGTTGTTTTCAAACTGGGCAGAGAAATCTGAATAACCTGTCTTGGATATTAATTAATAAAGGGTTGTAATTGTGAGGGAGACTATAAAGACATAGCATGTTGAAAGTAATGCATAAGGATTATAAAAAGTGCATTATTTTACTACCATTATATGCAATACTACACTATACTATTATATTGTTTTCCGTTTTAAAACATACAAAACATACATTCTTTTTTCAGTACACGAGCCTTTCACTGTGAACACTGTGAATGCTAAACTGAACGAATCAGTCCACGAATTATGAACATGCACATGAGTGACGTTCACTTTCGCGAGACGCAGCTCACGTTTTACATTTGCTGATTACAGTCTCCCCTACTATGATCCTATACCCTCACATTTGATTGGCCAGAAGGCCGGCATGCTGCCAACCAAAACAAAGTTCTGAGCAGAGCTAAGCCACAGAGAGAGAGAGAGAGAGAGAGAGAGAGAGAGAGAGAGAGAGAGAGAGAGAGAGAGAGAGAGAGAGAGAGA
>JBBJLR010100691.1:0-10072 GCA_037577145.1 Brachypetersius gabonensis | reverse complement strand
GTGATTGGTTGATTACATAATTGCATTAATGAGAAATTGAACAGGTGTTCCTAATAATCCTTTAGGTGAGTGTATTTTATATTGTTCTTGTTTTTCCATCAGATTTTGAGTCTACAGTTAGTTTAGGTGCTGCATGTGTACTCACTCTGAGAAGCCCTTCCACTTGAGGAGATACTCTACTCTTCCCTTGAAGATACGTCGGTCCAGGACTTTCTCCACAACATACTCCTCCTCTTCTTCCTCCAACACTTCTTCCACTTTCTTTTTGGTTTGCTTCTTTCCACCCGTTGGCGGCTTGGACTCAGTCTGAGGGGGAGGAGCTGGGAGCAAAGGACAGGAAAAATGAGTGTATTAATGGTTGTTGTTTAAATCAGGCATCCAACAAATAAATGCAGTCTGATTTGTACGCTATATCCCAATGAGCTGAAACATTATGACCACCTGCCTAATATGTAAGTCATCAAAACAGCTCTGACCTGACAAGGCATGGACTCTACAAGACCTCAGAGGCTGCCTCGCACCAGGTTATTAGAAGCAGAACATTCAAGTCTTTAATTTGGGAGTGAAGCTGTCACGGTTTGGATTTTATGTCCCAGTTCATCCCACAATTGCGTGACTGGATTGAGACCTGGTTAATCTGGAGGCCAGAGCAACACCTTGATCTCTTCATCATGTTCCTGAGACTATTGCTGAACAACGTGTGGAGTGGATCACATTATCCTTCCCTGTCATTGGGAAATTCCAGCATAATTCATGTGGATGTCAGATTAATATCCACATGAACACCTAAACCCAGAGTTCCCCGGCACAACACCGGCTAGACCATCAGCTTCGACTGGCTTGTCCTTTTTACATGGTGCAGCCTGGTGCCTTCACTTCTTGAAGTGATACACTGGGTGCTGTGACAATCAGAATTAAAAGTAGGGCTGCACGATATTAGGAAAACCCGCGATATGCGATAATGTTGTTGAGTGTTGCCATGGCGATATCACATGCGATAAGTGAGTAAAAACGTAACCTTTGTAGTGTTTATGTTTTTCTGCTTTGGATTTGCTGGTGACATAGACTCCAGACACTGACTAGCCCATGCAGAAAAAAATTAAATGCAATGTTTCCATTCCAACATGTTTACTTAAACAGAGCATTTTACTGCCGCCCATATAACACTTGAACCATTGGACATTGTTGAAAAAAATTTAATTTTTAAATAAATGTAAACATAACTTAAATTATAGTAAGTTCTTAGCCAGAAAAAAAGTAAAAGAACATTCACACGCATTGGGGAACAGTCACTGTAGGACACTATGCACAGTAACGTACCGTGACTGTGTGTTTAGTCATGTAAGTGTGTGTGTCTCTGTGTGCACACTTGTGTAAGCATGCTTTATTATGACAAGTTCTTTGCTAGGTTTTAAACATGTGCATTGGCATGTTCCAATATTTCCTGATGTGCTAAAAATTCTCTCTGAAGGTGAACTAAATGCAGCTATGCAGAGACACTTCCTGGCTATTTTATTCAGCTGTGGGCAGCCGTCCTCATGGAGTTTCCACAAAGCCAGAGTGTCTGCTTCACTGTGTATGGTGGGAGACAGCAGGTAGCTGTTTAGGGGGCTGTTCACATATCGCGCCTAAAAACGCGTGGAAAACGCGAAGCGCGTCGCTTTCTCCTTCTTTCCAAAAGCGCTTGGGCTCTTACGCTCCGGAAGTGTCTGTCGTTGCTAAGCAACCATCAGCCATGCTCTCCATTAATTTCAGCAATGGATTTCCACCAACGAAAAACCCTTGCTGTAACTCTGCTACATGATTTATTTACGCAGAAAAGAAAAAAACGCTGTTGTGTCTGGGCGCACCCCGTTCTTCAAAAACGTAAAAAACACGGGGAATTTCACCAGCTGACCCAGGAGCTCCGCCTGGCCAACGGGAGGTTCAAAGCTTATTTCAGACTTGACAAGGACCAGCTGAATTATATTTTAGGAAAAGATGGCTTAGAAAATAATGGGGCTTGACAAATCATAAAGTTCAGGAAATCCCTGGACCACAATGATGAGCTGCTCCTCCGTATTTGTGCTGAGGCATCAGTGTCACATGACCCGCAGTGCACTTGCGGCATTCTGAAAAGTTGAGATGTTTTCAACTCGACGCGGACATGCCTGAAAACGACGCGGACATGGTCACTTCCATTATGAGCGTGGCTGCCGCGCGTCTACATTTGAAATAATGGACTTGAGCGCGCAAAAGACTTGTGAACGGCCTCTAGTTCAGCTTCCACAGCTTGTGCCAGTTGCACAGAAGATGAAGAAACTGGCCATTTTTTTACCCTCTTCTCTGTGGCACTGGATGAAGAGCTTTGGAAAAACACCATTTATTGCAGTTCAGTCAGTCTTTTGAGATATTTATATTGCACATGTTGATATCGCGATGGCGGTAAATTTCTGATATATTGTGCAGCCCTAATTAAAAGTTTCAGTTACTTCCGTCACATTCTCCCTTTCTGTCAGTTCCAACCAGATGGAACAGTCTTCATTGCGTATTGATGAGCTTTGGGTACCCAAGACCCTTTTGCTGGCTCGTGGACTGTCTCACGGTCTGCTGACTGGAACAAAAGTCTTTCCATTTTGGAGATGATGTGACCCAACAATGTCTTGTCAAAGTAAAGCATGACCACACTACAGCACAGCTTCTTTCTCTGCAGTTAACCCACTCACCAAGCAAAGCTGTGTGCTGCCACCACCAGGGGCCACCTGGGGAGCAGTGTGTGGGGATGGTACCTTACTCAAGAGTACCTCAGTGGTACCACTAGCAGTCCTGGGATTCGAACCTACTGACTTCTGATTGCAAGGGCAACTCCCTAACCATTAGGCCACCAGATGCCCCATGCATCAGGTCAACATTAGTCTCTTCATGTGTGTGTGGTCATAATGTTTTTGTTCACTAGTTTATTGCTCAAAAGTTTGTCAACACTTGCTCCTTCAAAATCAAGAGCATCAAAACTGGATTTGCTCTAGGGGTGTTGAAATGAATCACATAACCGATGCATAGCAATGTAGACGTGGTTGATTCTGCATCAGTGGCAGAACATAATCGATCATATAATAACATATAATAACATAATGACATTGCTATATTGTCTGGTGGCGGCTTTAAACATCTAGATTAAAAAATGGTCCTGGTAGTGACTGTGGCTGCCTGATCTGAGTACAGCGCTTCTCTGGGTCGCTGGGGCAAGAGGGGGCGACGCCCCCTTAAACAAACGTTGAGAAAGAAAATAATATATTACCCACAAAGTGAATATGGACAATATTTACTACAGTAGCTGAAAATTCCACTGGAAAGGGCACAAATGAGACGATAGGTTTTACCTCCTGTTAGTTCTTTCCCTGCGTGCTCTGTTTGTGTGGAGCCTCACACACTCGGCAAAGATCCCCCACTCACCCGCCCCCCCAGCTAAACATCCAATCACGGTTAGTATGCATTTCTCAGTGGGCGGGGCAGAGCAACACGAGCTGTAACAGCAGGCTTTGAGAAAGTAGCAAATGTCTGTCGTCAAAATCGTCGCGACTAGTGAGATAACAACAACTAATAGTACAGTCAATGGGGGACTAGTCCATTGTTCTTCTCACAGTTTCAGTCTGGTCTAGGAGTGTTTCTTTCTCGATCCCACAAGCACCACTGCGAGCCTGTCTGCTGCATTGTGTTGGGTCTGTCAGACCCCGACACAAAGTCCCACCCAGCTTTCAGCTCGGCACTCAGCAGGTTTTTCGTTCTATATACTGATGTAATCACAGTGTTTTTTAATTCGATTTTACAGTTTTATGTTTCAAAACTTGGTGAATTGATTTTTTAAATAACTTGACATACCCTTTTTAGTTTGGTTAATATTGGCAATAGTGAGAAGTGTTATTGTTGGGTTATATTTTTCATATAGGCTATTCAGTTAATGTAAATGTTCTGTTTTTAGTTGTTATAATCTGATGAGGAATATTTCAGTTTATTTTCAGTTGTTGGTCAGGGAGTTTACGAGCCTCATTAACCCTACACCAGCAGAAGCTTAGCCTTCAGGTTGGACACCCAGGTTGGACAGGTCTTAGGGTAGAGGCCTGACAAAGTGCAATCTAATCACAATCTAATCACATGACAAAAACAGTAATCCAGATGTGTGTGTGTGTATATAAGAGTATAAAAACCTACAACCACTGTTTAAATTTTTGCAAATAAAAGTGTGTAATTAATCACTTCATTATTTTTGTGCTTGTATGGGGGTAGGAGTTGGGGGGGCCGGCTTGTCTTAGACACAGGCAAGGGGGGCTTCAAGGAAAAAAGGGGTCCGGGCCCCCCTTAGGAGGGCGCTAGAGATCACAGGGGGTGCGCAGAATTTTGTCTGAATTGAGTTTACCAAAATTATAATTGTACACAATAAATTCTTAAAGAGTGAAATGTGAAAGTGTGTGTGTGTGTGTGTATAAGAGTATAAGAGCAAAAACCTACAAACACTGTTTATTTTTTGCAAATAAATGTTTGTTTTAATCATTTTATTCTTTTTGGGTGTCTACGGGGGTAAGACTTGGGGGTCCTGGCTTGTCTTGGACACAGGCAAGGGGGGCTTCAAGAAAAAAGGTTGGGACCCACTGCTCTAGAGCATCCCATTCCATAGGCAATTCTTTTCAGTGGTGATTATAAAGCCTGTGTATGTGCATTTGAAAGTCTGTATCAGCAAAGGATAGACCTTGAAGAACTAGAAGGTGTGTCTTTTGGACATATGCAACTTTCAAAAAAATATAGGATTCTTATCATCATGTAACAGAAGAAACACTTTTGTTTCCCTAAAGTGCTTTATACAAACGAATAAAAATAAATATTTTTAAATGACAGTGAAGAACCTTTTAAGATTTAGGGAATCTCCACATAATGTAAAGGCCCTTGAAAGACTTTTAAAAATGCTTTATAAAATGTTTGCCAGGGAACAAAAATGGCCCTTCCATAGCATCACTCACAGAATGTGTCACCACTTTTAAGAGTGTTGGTCAGACTCGGATCAAGCCAAGTCCTGGACTACATCCCGTTTAGTCCAAGACTAGTCTTAAAACCGACTGTATGTGATACGCATTATCAGCCAAAATAAAGTACCTTCTGTCACTGCAGGAGCTTCAACTGGGGCCTCTGACACTTGGCTCATATTCCTAAGGGATCTTAATACCTAGAAACACACAAGAACATATTAATATACAGAATATATGGTTCGTATATACAACATTGGTTATAATCATACCCTGATGGTCATAAATGGTAAAAATGTATTTGTCTACTTAATTATATTACATTTCTGCCATATAGCCCATTCCTCAGAGCTCAGGGAAACCCCTTTCATCTGCATCTGTGGCCCTCTAGTATCTGATTTGGCACACCAGTACAGATGGGTCTTCTTTTCATTCTTTACAGATTTAAGCACATCAAACTCAAGTGCACGGAGAGAGGGAGAGAGAGAGAGGGGGGGGGGAGAAAGAGAGAGAGAGACAGAGAGGGGGGGGGAGAGAGAGAGAGACAGTCTGAGGGTCGCCACACATAGAAAAAAAGAAAAAACTGCATGCAACCTTAGAGCTGCCATATTTTACGTTAACTTCTCGTGTGCAAATCAGGAATGCACATCTGGGAGGCTCACTTGTACGGTGGCCTATGTGCAAAAACACAACGCAATGCTGCAGACGCAGGCCTGTTTTACGTGTTAGAAATAAGATGGATGAGAGAAAGGGGACTGGGGCACTTTTTTTCTTTTCGATGCAATTCAGTGCTTCTTCCGCCATGTTGATCTTCTTGTGCACAAATGTAGCGGGATTTTCCCCCAGCCATGGCGAATGAAGTGTGGATGGCAGGACTGGTTACGCCCCAGTCACAAGACAGTGCATGCTTCATAGGAGGGAAACATGCAAACCAGCAGCTACACATAGAGATGCACAGAAGCAGCAGCAGAAGCAGGATGCGTGGAAAAAAATAACAAACATGACAAAACACTTACTTGTAGCTATCTCGTGCGTAAAAGGATCTGAAACGCAGTGCCATGCACTTAAATCCAGCTTCGTTGCACAGCTGCAATTGACCTCCAGCTGCAAGACTGGGGTAAATGCTGAATTTTGTGGGGGCTGCAAGTGTGGATCAATTGCAGCAGCAACAACAACATGGGAGGTGAGTTCAGCTCTAGCAGCGCTGCAGCCCAGCGCACGCGTTCTGAGCCCCTGCACTCTGCAGCTCCTCGACCACCCTAAGGTGCAATAGCTGAAAAAAAATACACGCATGTTATTTCTTTTATGTTGTCTTCTAGTGGAAAAACAATGTTTTGGCACTCAAAACAAAGGTATTATTTTATTCCCTCCTGGCTCCCAGGCAGTAGGTGCCTCCAGTGAGCCTTAGAGGCAGTTCAGGCCAGCAGAGGAATAAACCCAGAAGTTGGAGAGGTTTGTTTACTCTTTAGGTGCCAAAATCCTCATGGAAAACAGGAGGTCATGAAAACGTGCAAGATAACCCGTCCTGTTCAGTCCGAGAAGTGAAATTAAGTGCCAGGGGAGTCTTTCTGAAAGTACAAAGTAAGTAACGCTGGTTTCACTGGTTTGTTTGGCTGGAACGGGACACCAAACTGACATTAAAAGTTAATATGAGCTGCTATTTGACCGGCAGAATATCCTACATTGCATGTAAGTTGAATGTTAGTCATGATATGGGTTATGCTAACTCATGTGTGAGACCTGCATCTGTAAGGCATTAATAGTTCAGAGGTTGCATACGTGTGATGGTGTTGAGCAATCAGCTCAGGATGCACAGAAAGGCGCAGAAGTGAAGATATAGGCTACTGAATACACACGACAGATAAAACCTGAATACTGAATACACACGACAGATAAAACCTGAATACTGAAAGTCACACGACAGATAAAACCGGAATACTGAACGTTCATGACAGATATAACCTGACTGAATACTGAATACACGGCAGTATCAGAAAACTAGTGATCCCAGAGAAAATGACTTATGCAAGGACTGCACAGACGCACAGGCGAGGCAAGAACAATATAAAATTGAATACGAACTCAATGTGTCTGTGAGGAAAGTAATGTACTTTTTTAGTAGCTCTGCAGTTTTTAAGTTACTGAGTGCTTACACCAGTCAGCTGCAACATCATCTGACAGATAACATTGTGGATAACATTGATTATCCTGTCACAATGGCACCTATATGAGCAGGTGAGCAATCAGTTCTTGAAGTTCACATGTAGGAGGCATTAAAAATAGGTGAGTGCGAGGATCTGTGCGACTTCAACAAGTCGATGGCTAGACGAGTGGGTCAGAGCATCTCCAAAACTGTAGGTCTTTTTGGGTGTTTTAGGTGTGCAGTGGTTAATACCTACCAAAAATGATCAGAGAAAGGACACTTGGTGAATTAGCAGTATGATAAGGGTTGCCTAGAGCTGACTGATGCACATGGGGAGAGAAGCGTGTTGCTTACCAGGAGAAGAGACGGCACCAGGATGCAGTATGGGAAGAAGGCAGGCTGGTGGAGGCAGTGTGATGCTGTGGGCAATGATCTGCTAGTAAACCATGGGGTCTGGCATGAATGTGAATGTTACTTTTACACGTACAACCTATTTAAATATCGTTGTTGGCCTGTTTGACCGATTAATGGCAACAGTATTCCTTAATGGCAGTGGCCTCTTTTAGTAGGAAGATGTACTGGAAAACTTTTAGGCGTTCTTTGAGAAACATGACAGATAACTTAAGGTGTTGATGTGGGCTCTAATGTTGCAATTGAGCATTTGTGGTGATGGACGAACGACAGGCTGCAAATTGCAACTTGCAAGACTTAAAAGTCCTTTTGATAATCTCTTTAGAGGCATTTTGGTGATGGATCATAGTTGTTTTGGTGCCAAAAAGGCACCTTTATAATATTAGGCTAATGGTTTAGTGTGACGGCTAAATGGTGCATTTGTTGACTGGTTCATTCGTTCTATTTCAGATATTTACATGCTTGTGATTTTTTTTAATATCAGAGTGGGCCAGATTGCTTTATCATAGCTTTAGGTTATTGTACTCACCTGTGTTCTTTAATAATTAATTGACTGCCTCAGGCTGCCATCATGACTCGTGATATACTCGGAGATGAACTCCCCGACTGGGTTGGTGCAAAGGAGTTTCATCAAAAGTACGAGCCAAAGGAGGTCATCGGCAGGTGGGTGATACTATGCAGCACTTGTACACTGTATACTTTTTTGCACTTGACTGAATTTTTTCATACAAATTTGCATTTTGTTTTGTTGCTCCTGGATGTCAGCATAATATATAATAGTAAAAGTGATATTTTTATTTTTTTTATTTTTGGATTTATTGATATACTTTGACAATGTCTTAATTCTGCAGAGCTCTGATTAGCTCAGGAAATACACATTTTATTTTAAAACATTTTTTTTATGCTCACCTATAAAGACCATCTGTGCCTAGTTTTGGTCATTGATTGATTTCCACAAAAGAAGAAACAAGAGAGCCTTAGAAGAGAAGAGAGGGGCTTATTAATGACTCTGTGCTGAAACACTTTTGTGACATTGTATTGCACATCACTGTTTAGTTGGATGTTTGGCCTTGTAGTCTTATTAACATGCATAAATGTCATTTAAAACTTGTATCTGCATGCAGAGGTGTGAGCAGTGTGGTTCGCAGATGTGTACACAAATACACAGGAGAAGAACTGGCAGTGAAGGTCATTGAGATCACGGCCGAAAAAATGACCGTGCAACAGCTGGAAGAGGTGAAGAACTCCACACTGAAAGAGATTTACGTCCTCAGTGTGTTGAAAGGGCACCCGTCAATAAGTGAGTCTGAATGCTTTTAAATATGCTAGCTTTCGCCAGTCAGGGAAGCTGTGATGCTGCTAGTGTAATATTATTACTCAAAGTGCTCTTTTTACTTTACTCATTTTCAGTCACACTTGTTGATTCCTACGAATCGGCAACCTTCATCTTTCTGGTCTTCGACCTGTGAGTAACAGTGAACTTCATCTCCCTTGTTCCTGGGATCTTTTTTAATGGATCCTTAAGTTATTCCATATGGATATACCATTTCAAATATATTACCAAGTAATATATGTTTCCTGGCACCTCACTTTAAATGTCATTATAATTTAACAAACACTGTTTTACATGATTTATACAGTAACCCCCCAATATTTGTGGGGGTTACGTTCCAAGAGCACCGCCCTTAATGCTGTGCTGCCTCTGCCAGAGATGCGTCACAAGGAGAAATGAATGATGCTCTCGGATTGGCTACTTTTTTTTTTTTTTTTTTTGCTGTATTTCACCATCCCAAGATGAGCTTTGTGTTCTCTCTAAAAAAAAATGTATACAGTTAATATTTTATATGGAAATGTAGCATTAATATGTCACACAGTCAGTAATTTATATGTTTCTTAATAATTTAGCAAATATTGCGGAGGTTATCTGCGGTTTCTGTGAATTTGCAAGGGTTTCTGAGAACGATTACACAGGTCAAAATCATTAGAGATACGTTTATGTGGTTTATGCTGATTTCAAACCTGTGTTTAGTTTTTTTTGTGCGGAAGCTAGTTCTTTACTGCATGATAGTTGGTATAATTAGTGTATAATAATCATATGCTGAGTGTTTTTGAAGAAACAGTGGTAGCTGACTGACACTGATCATTATATCCACAGTGTGGCCTGTCTGACTTCACTGACTTCAATATTGAAACAGTTACTTGATTGGTGCCTGCGGTTTAATAAAAACTGTGTGCAAATCTAATATTACAAAAAGCTGATGTGACTGACTTGTGTTATTAGTTCAGTTCTAAGAAAAAAGTGAGTGGGAGTTTATGAGCATTGTTTTATTCTTTTCACCACAGCATGAGAAGAGGTGAGCTATTTGACTACTTGACAGAAAAGGTCACTCTCAGTGAGAAGGAGACCAGGTGGGCTTTTACACTCATATTTGACCTTCAGTGTTTAAGGTTTATGTTATAATTACATAGGTACTAATAACTTAAAAATCTAACAAAAACAAAAATCCTATTCTTAGTGTAATTC
>JBBJLR010100671.1:0-10072 GCA_037577145.1 Brachypetersius gabonensis | reverse complement strand
CACACACACACACACACACACACACACACACACACACACACACATGCATACACACACACACACACACACACACACATTCATACACACACACACACACACACACACACACACATTCATACACACAATTTATATCTTTTTGTGAAGCTGCTTTGTGACAATGACCATTGTTAAAAGCGCTATATAAATAAAACTGAATTGAATTGAATTGTGTAACCAAAAAACAAAGGCCTTATGTGAGTTAAAGTCCCACACTTAGAGTATCCATTTGTAAAAGTGCAACATTTAGATTTTTCTTAACACATTCAGGGTGAAAATCGCACTAAATGATGAAAAAATGACACCTCTGAATTTGTTATGCTGTTTTTACAAACGTCATAGCGGACATCTTACTACACCATGTTCTCTGTGCAATGTTTCTCCCTTATTATATCACTTATGATTTTTGTATTTGTGTGAAGGTATACAAAATGTATATAATGTATACAAAAGAATACAATATCGGTATTGTATCAGACATAAAGTGGAATTGTGCCATGTCTAATCCTTAATCCATATTGGTTATGACGTTAATCTACTATGTAGAGGGCATCTCACATTTCTTTCCCTTTTTTTACCCCACAGAAGATACTGGCCTACTGTAAATTATGTCCTTGTTTAACACAGTGCCACAACTTTTATTCAGGAATGTCTTATATGAACATGATTTTGATATTACAATAGCAGAATGACCTTAGATGACATGTAAACACCAGCTCATGTCAACATGAGGGGCAGAACTGAAATGACTTTTGGAATCTTGAAAGCATGTTTTGCGTGCCTGGTTTTGCATGAAGCCAGAGAGGGCCTGTCAGGTGGTGTCAGCATGTGGGGTTCTACACACCACCAGAAGTGGTGTGTAGAAGTGATGTCTGTTCCCCCCAGTACTGTTGACCCTTTGACCCTCGACCATCCCACAGGGCGTGCTGTGTGAGAAGCCATCAAACTGCACTTTTTCACTTTAAAAAAAAAAGATACAGACTATGAACATATTGGATGTCTTTGTGTTCATAGATATATTTTTCTTTATTTGCTCCCGTTCTTACAAATGGAAAGTAAAAAGTCAGTGACGGCTCACACATATTGATCACACATATTGATGAAAGACTGGTATGGCTTTTCATGGTCGAGCTTCTCAATTTCAAGTTTTAGTTGTTTTATTTAAAGTTATGTTTTAAGGACAGTCAAGCTCAAGCGTGGGCTTAAAAGGCCCACCTCTGACATGTGGTGCATCTGTGGGGGTGGTGGGGGTGGTGGGGGCCTAGTGGGTAGGATACTTGCCTCTGGACCAAGAGTTAATGGGTTTGAATCCTTCCTTCAGCACCACCACTGGTTTCCTGAGCAAGACCCTTAACTCCAAGTTGCTCCAGGGAGACTGTCCCCTGTAGTTAGAGAATGAAAAACGTAAAAAAATACTGTAAATGTAATTCTACATAGAGATAAAGGCTAAAAAATACATGTCTCTGTATTTATTTGAAGTATTTGTTATTTTCTGACAATATTTAAATAGTCTACTAAATAATAACATAAGAAAACACACATGTACTCAAGGGACAAGATAAGCTCAGCAACTAGCAAGATCTAAGATCTAAGATCTTACCAAATAGTGAGTTATAATAGTATGACTCTCATATATAACTGAATTATATTAATTAATTATAAACTGTCCACAAACTAATTAACAACCTGGATATAAATAATTTATAAGGGTAATCCTGCTGTAAGTTGTTACAGACAGTACAAAGATTCAGCTAGTATTGCAAAATGATTGTTGGGGCATCTTCTTTGTCATTGTGTGGGTGTAAAAAGGTGGCAGTTTTTTTCCTATAGATCAAAACGTTCAGATGGACTTATGTAAAGTGCTCTGTGTATTTGCTTTTATACTTATACATGTTCTGAATGTATTATTCTACCATCCCAAATAATATATTTGATTTGTCCAACAAGCTTAATTTGCATAATGCAGTTTATTAATTTTTAAGCTTTCATTTTCCAATTAATGCTAAAACTACCCAGCAAGTGTACTGAGTATTTTTTGCTCTGCTTTATTTAACACATTGTTTCCAGCTTTTACATCCTGAATGTAGACTTGTTCACTTCATAGCTGCTCCCGCAATATTAACCCCTTGGCAGGAAGTCAGCCATTAGGTGGGGACGCACTCTGTGTAACCTGAATTTATTAGCATAGGGAATGAGGCAGGGTGTCAAACTGAGCAAGTTCCTTAGTCTCAGCATTCTAAAAGGTCCAGAGCTCCATTTATTTATCATTTGAATCAGCCCAGTTTGTATAAATTATTACATAGTTCCTTTAGAGTTCTACAAAGTATTTATATTCATTGCGCTGAGCAGCAAACAGCAATAGTGTAGGAGAGCTGTGATGGTTCGGACTAGTTTGCCCTGATTTCCGGTCACGTGCTGGGTTTTTCTATTTTTTAGGCACGTGTCCGGTGGTTTTCGGTTTCTTTTCTGTTTCTGTTTCTTTCTAGTATGTTCAGCGTTTGGTTAGGTTTGTTCCTTTGTTTAGTTGTTATAGACTGGTTCCGCCTTAATGGTGATGAGGCCTAGGGCCGCATTTATGTTCTGGTTCTGTGTTCCATGTGTTATTCTAGTGTTGGTTTATGTATGATTATGCGTTCTGTTTTTCCCCATTGTTCCTGTGTTCTGTGCCCACTAGATGTCACCTAATGTTCCCTCCGTGTCCCTCCTTGGTCCCTCTGGTTTCCTCCTGTGCCCTCCTCGGTCCCCTAGTTCCCTCCTGTGCCCTCCTCGGTCCCCTAGCTCCCTCCTCGTTACCTCCTCGGTCCCCTAGCTCCCTCCTCGTTCCCTCCTCGGTCCCCTAGCTCCCTCCTCGTTCCCTCCTCGGTCCCCTAGCTCCCTCCTTGTTCCCTCCTCGGTCCCCTAGTTCCCTCCTCGTTCCCTCCTCGGTCCCCTAGTTCCCTCCTCGGTCCTCTCCAGACTTCCCTCTTGGCTCTCGGTCCCCTCCTGTCCTCCCTCTGTGTCTCCTGGTTCCTTCCTGTTCCCTCCTAATGTCTCCTCGATCCCTCCGTGTCCCTCCTCGGTCCCCTTCTGATTTCCCTCCTGGCTCTCGGTCCCCTTCTGATTTCCCTCCTGGCTCTCGGTCCCCTTCTGACTTCCCTCCTGGCTCTCGGTCCCCTTCTGACTTCCCTCCTGGTTCTCGGTCCCCTTCTGACTTCCCTCCTGGCTCTCGGTCCCCTTCTGACTTCCCTCCTGGCTCTCGGTTCCCTCCTGGCTTCCCTCCTGGCTCTCGGTTCCCTCCTGCACTGAATTCCCTCCTGCTCTGTGTCTTCTGTTATGATCATGTCCTGTAGTTCCCATGTAGACCCACTAGGGGTCCCCTGTGTTCTGTCTCGGTCCTGGTCACGTGTTGTCTTGTTGTCTGATTCCTCCGTGCCCACCTGTTATTAGTTCAGTTGATCATTCCCTTTGTGTCTCTGGATTGGTTTAGCCCCTGTGTCCCCCTGTATTTAGCCTCTGCGCCGTGTCTGGTTAGACACGGCGACATTGATGTTCACATCCTCAGGTATGCTCCTGATTTCCCTGTTCCTGTCCTGTCCTTTGTTAAAGAGTATTTCTGTTTTCCCCGTTTCCAGCCATCATGCTGTGTTTTGTTTTCCCTGTTTTATAATAAATCCCGTTTCCCCCTGACCATGACCCTGTACTCTGGTTCCTTATGTTTCCCCGCTACGATCACGGAGCCCACCGTGACAAGAGCAAAACCAGTTTACACCCTTTTTATATGTTGAAATCAGATTTTACCAATACACTCTGATTTTTAAGGTTTAATTAAAAAAAGCTCTTCAAAAAAACAAGGCTGTAAATTATGTATGTGAGAAGCATTATAACTGATTCACAAAATATCAGGTTCCAACATACCCCAGTCCTGATCCTCCTCCCCCACCACCTCTCAAACCTACTTCCAAATCAAGAACCTTTGAGGAACCTTTAGTTTGTAAGATTGTTCTTCTCCTACTTTATATTTAGCTTTTTGAACAAGATTCAAGCCTTGTATGGCATGTATGGCTTTAAGTACGAAACCCCTATCGTCTGTGTTTGATCTCACAGTGAGAGCAACCTACATCACAAGGTATTCTTGTGCTTGAGCTCCTTTTTCATTTCCTTTCGTCCCGGAGATTCCTACAGATTTAGACACAGCAATCCTAATCTCATAAGCAATCCTCATTATAACCATATGCTGCAGTCTAAGGACCCCTGTGTGAAGGATTAGTTTAAGGTTTTGTGTTTGTATGCTTTTCATGTTTGTCTTTAAAAATATGTTCTATATTTTGTATGCATTTTGTATGCAAGTCACAGCAAGTACACTGTGTGTCAAAGCTGATTTTAATTTATTAAATAACATCTATGTCTGCTCACATCACTTACACATTTACACACACACACACACACACACACACACACACACACACACAATAACATGCATTGTATTAAGGGTATATGGGTGTAACAATGTGCATGTCACACGCACCAGGTCACGTAACATCAATCGGCACTGGAAGTATATAAATAGGAAGTAGGTCCTTCCCTGCACACAGACATTGGAGATTAGAGTGTGAGGTCCCATTGTGTCAGCTCTTCTCCTCTCCGTACCGTGAGTACTGTAGTTTGCAAGCACTATCTCTCTTTACCCTTCTGTGAGTGTGTGAAAGATTCCCCATTCCCCTTGGTGGGAATCTTTACTCCTTACAGGGAGCGTTCTCAGAATAAATCACATGATTTACTGGCTCTCTCGTGTGTTTCCTTGACTGGGGTCCTCCATCACGCTACAACTAGGCAACTTTCAGCTTTCAGTCATTTGTGTCTGCCTCCGTGACAGTGTAAGTATTAAGGTTGTAACAATGCATTAAAATTATGTGGTATCACAGTGCAAAATATGACAATATGCTTAATGGAAGATAAACGTAAAATAGACATGCATGTATGTATATGTGTGTGTGTGTGTGTGTGTGTGTGTTGTTACAGTTTTTTCAGTCGTTAACAAGTATTTGTCCAAACAAGTGTCACATTTTTAAAACTCAATACAATGTGCAGAGCATCGGTCTGTTTTGGCCGCACCATTCACAAATTTCATGTTGTTTTCATACAATATGCAGTCAGTCAACACATTTCTACAATGCTTACATTACAACAGACAAGCTATACCCACCACCAAAATTATGGAACATTTTTGCCTTATTTACAAATGTTAACACACAACATACCAAAATTAAAACAACAATATTCCAAACCTTAGCTGCAGTATAAAACCTCTGCGTCTGCAATAATATCAGCTCAATAACAACACATCAGTTCAAAAATAAGCTGATAATTAACAAACAATTCAATAACTGACTCACAGCTGATTTATGTTGGGTAAATTAGCTGTGAGAGGACAAGGAAGAAGTGTAAAAATGCGTGTTGGTGGCATTCCAAGGGCTGAAAGAGCAGTAGTCAGCGACATGGGCATCGTTAGGTCTATTTTGGGGTTCTGAAGCCCCCCAAAATGATCCCAAACCACCCTAAATATATAGTAATTACTATACTATTTTTAAATTATATATCCAAACATTTCATACAAGATATCACTGAGCACAGATACACACTTTACAAATAGAAACAAGACTATGAATTGAAATTAAAAATAAGTCTTTCATTATTGAATTAAAATTATGTACTGGCTGTTGAAGCTGCTGTAGGTAGCAGGCAGTCATTAGGACCCAGGGGAAGTTACACGGTGCTGCTTGTTAGCGAGTAGCAACCGGAGCCCGTTTAGTAATAGTAATTTAGTATATTTAGTAGTAGCCTTTATTTGTCACATACACAGTTACATGCAGTGAAACTGGACGCCTCTGACCATACATACACAAACTTTACACTTTGGGGGGACAGGTCAGATGAGAGGTAACAAGGGAAAAAAAGAAATAGAGAAGAATACATGAGGAAAGAGGAGGAGAGAAAAAAGAGCCCCCCCACCGGACTGTCCTTTGTAGGGAAGTTTGGGAAAGGGAAAAAAAAACTCAGCACAAAGCACATGAACACATAGAAAAACACATGAGACATGACTTGCAAGTGGGGTGGGGGTAGGGATTGGAGATAGTCCGATGTAGGCAGACAGCCATCTGGTCCTGCAGCCTGGAGGCGCTGGTCACAGAGCCGCCACCGCCAACCAGGGAAACAAGCAGACGAGGCGTGGCATGTCTGGGGAGAGGAATTTCGGAGCGTCTTCTTATCTTGCTTTCAGAGGAGGAGGGTTGTTAATCTCCAGCAACGACCTTGAGGTCGGCGCAGGTCAGAGGGGGTAAGCCAGATAGGAATTGTTTGGGTTAAGGTTCAGTTCAACATCTGTTCCAATTTTAACAGAAATCTAATGTCCTTAACCGGTCTCAGTCTCTGGCCAGATCCCGTTGCATAGCTGTAACTCTCTCCGATATGTTATCCGAGTCCCGTTGCAGAGCTGTGAACCTCTCCAAGATGTTGTCCAGTTTGTGATCAATAGCCACAGTCTGAGTGTTCACAGTTCTACCCAAAGTCTCCCAAACGGCACGCTTAGTGGGGTCAGTTTGAACAGCCGTGACTGCTTTCATCAATCGTCGTTATCCCAGGGCCCCGCATAATCCAATCAGCAGAATCCCAGTAATCATGGTGCCCGAATAAGTAGATGTCTTCCACGTCCTCCACGTATCCAGCCGCAACCGTTCCAGAAGGACAGTTCGGTTCCCCCGAACCCAGGCTTCTTGTTGAGAAGATGGTGTCAATTGCATTCAGAGACCAGTTGATGAAATCAATAATGTTGTATTTCAAAATATTTCTCTGGTAGTGACGTTTGTACTCAGTTCAACAGAACAATACTATGAGTGTCCATAACTGTTCACTGCTTAACTTTACTTGTTTCCTTAAGTGAAAGGAAAGGTTCGGTGAAAAGTTGTCAGCCCTCTATATACACTAATTCCTTCCTACAACCCCGGGGGCTAAGCCCCCCTTGTCTTTCCATCCCTGGTCAGTGATGAAATACATGCAACTATCATTGATTATGTAATCAACCACAGCCTTTCACTAAGAGAGGCTGGTGAAAGAGTGCAGCCCAATCTGAGGCGCTCCACAGTTGACACCACTATACGTCTTTTTTAAGAAGACAACAGGTAAGTACTGCATTTTACATGAATTGTTTGTATTCTCACTTGACATGTCAATGCGGCCATACAGTAATGCACATGTTGACTGTATTTTTCTGTCCCTCCAAAGGATGCAACGTCTTCCTCTCTCTGGGGGAAGAGGAAAGCTCCTTGTGATCAAGAGCTTGCTATTGTAGAATTGGTTGTAGCCAATAATGCAATAAAATTGCATGAAATTCAAACTAGAATTGTGGAGGACTATGGGATGTTTCCCAATATCAACAGCATCAGCACAACTATTACTCAGGAAGTGTCCACACACAGATGAAGCAGCTCCACACTGTTCCATTTGAAAGGAACAATAACTTGGTCCGTCTTTTCTTTCCACCCTATTCATCTTTCCTAAATTCCATAGAGGAGTTCTTTTCTGCATGGAGGTGGAAGGTTTATGTGGGTGGAGGTGGGTGGAGGTAGCTCAGCGGGTAGGATACTTGCCTCTGGACCAAGAGGTCACAGCTTCGAGTCCTACCTCCAGCACACCACTATTACTTAAGACCCTTAACCCCAAGTTGCTCCAGGGAGACTGTCCCCTGTAGTTAGAGAATGGAAGTCGCTTTGGACAAAAGCGTCTGATAAATGCCGTAAATGTAAATGTTTATGACTATCAGCCACATGAACAAAAGTCACTCCTTGATGCCATGGATGCTGGCTGCAGGGACATCGCACTTGAAGACTGCTGAAGGTGGACCTGTCAAACCAAGTGGTTTTATCCCAGGTGCATCGCCTTGGATGAAATCAGATGCAATGTTGCAAACATGTGGCCAAACCTTCTTTTGGTTTTCAAAAGAAACCTTTCTTCTGAGTTTTTTTGTTGCTGTTTTTGTGTGTCCACTCAGTGTATTTTGCGTGTTTGCTCTTAAATGTTTCATGATTATTTTGTTCACTGTAAGCAATACAGTAAAGGAAAAAGAACTGATTTGCATTTTCCTGGAATGATTTAGAATGTGAACATTAGATGTGGACATACAGTTCCCAACCAAGAAATACAGTGTAAAAACGGTGGATTGCATGTTTTGCATGCACTTGCCTGTAAATCTGAAACCAAGTCTATGTAGTTTTTGTAATGCCAGCGATTGCCAGTATCTTGAAACCTGGTGTAATTTGATTGACTGCATGTACTTTGTGAACTGAAAACATGTGTTATTGTTTGACAGGATAATTTCATTTTGAGTCAGATTTCCAGTGTTTTGGTAAAGTTAGTGTGAGCAGGGAAATGTGTATTATATTTAGAAATGAAGTGCTAGTATGTATTTAACAAAATGTGTTTTTTGAGAAAAAATTTACCATTTGGCCAAAAAAAAGTATTACAACTATGGGTAAGCGCTTGTTAGTGATTGAAAAAAACTGTAATCTTATACTTGAAATCTATGATCCAAGCACTGGTTCTATAATGTTTCTATAATACTGCACGATTTTTATTTCTTCATTTCATAAATAGTAAGGTATCAATTCCTTTTATTCAGGAAAATCTAAAAGATTAAATGTGGCATAACATCCACCATGTCATGTCTAGTGCTGTTACATGGACATGCTAAATTGCCCCTCTAGGTGACGGTTACTACTTTCTTTGTTTGTGTACTTTTTGTTTGTTTTTTGGCTGCCTTTGTGCCTGATGGGGTTAGCTTCATTAGCTTAACTGCAATTGGCTAGACAACTCTCACCTGGTGTTAGGGAGGCCAGAGGTAATTGGTGGGCATGGCTTACACTCACCCACAAATATTTATGGAGAAACATCCTGGTCAAGATTGGGTCTGTGCTTGTGGTGTATTCTTGGCTGCTTCTTCTGTTGTTTAACTGTTGTACTGGGGCCTATTCTTCGTACATGGCTAACTCAGTTAGCTGGATTTGATTGTTGTGGATTAGTGCTGATCTTGGATTGTTTCGTTCTTCGAAGGATATCTCGGACTTGCTGTCATAGCAACATGTCCGTAAGCTCAAACCTGCTCGGGAGCAGGTTTATTTAATGTAAACAGGATTTAGGCTGCGCTCCTGGCGGCTTATGATTGGTTGAAATGGCGAGGTCACATCTGATTGGTTAAAGAGCACGACTGACGCGGACTGACTCATGTGGGAAAAGAAGAATCAGAATCAGAAGAATCAGAATAAACTTTAATAAAAGAAAAGTATCTTGCAAATATATATATATCGATGGATGGATGTATTTAAACATACATACAGTAAATGTATACATGTGTGTGTGGCTGTGGTCATCCTTCGTGTGTTAATCACCGTGTGTGTCTAATAATACGTCACATTCTATCCCCCGATAGTGGAGGTAATTTTCTCAAATCTGTTGCACCCATGGCTTGTCCGTTTATGAGAGAGCAGCCAGTTACCGAAGGTGCGAGGATTATTCACAGAGTTTGTCAAATTCCTCTTGTTACGCGTGATAGAAATGATCCTTTGGCGCAGCATGACAATATACTTTATGACAGACACCGCTTTTCTTGTGAGGGGTCATTTATATAATTTCTTTGTTAAACCCCCATGTGAAATGTTCAACTCACCGGATAAATAAATAAATAAATATATATATATATGTTATATATCACATAAATAACAAATATGACAAATGAAAAAAATGACTAAATGACAAAAAGAGCAATTAAAACAAAAAGATTTGAGATACACACACACACACACACACACACACATATATAAATAAAATAATATATGAAGGAACATGTAACATGGGTGTCACGGTTGGCTCCGTGAGCATGGGGGGAAAGGATAGGGAAGCAGAACACAGGGACATGGTAAGGGGCAACACAAGGTTTATTCATAAAAAAGGGGGAAACAAAACCAAGGCACGATGGCCGAAAACAGGGTCAACTGAAAACACACCTTAC
>JBBJLR010100608.1:0-10074 GCA_037577145.1 Brachypetersius gabonensis | reverse complement strand
GACAATTGCTGCTCATTTTAGAGGCCTTTCATGTTGCATAACCCACTATTGATATAGTTGTTTAAAAACACAAAAGTGTTATTTATTCGATTACTCGATTAATCGATGAAAAATTCGGCAGAATACTCGATTCCAAATATATTCGATAGTTGCAGCCCTAGTGTCGTTTACTCCACCAATGTGTAAATGATACAGTGCCAATTAGTGACTACTAGCATCCAGTTACTGGCAACTACATTTGGTTCCAAATACTAACACTAAGGACCTGTGGGTGGTTCCATAAACTTCACTCTGAATAATTAATTGTTCGTAATGGAGTGCAATAACCAAGGGCTGAATCAGTACCATACACCATGTGGGGTGAATGCGTTTCATTTGTGGCGTATTGATTGCATCTACAGAATATTTAGGGAATGAGTTAGAGGTCAAAGGCACTTTTTTCAGTGCCTTTGTTGTCTATTGATTTCCCAAATCAAGGATAAATATCGTATATGCTGCCTTTCAACATTAACAGAGTTTCCTCTTATTGTTGCTTGTTCCTAAGAACTCAAAGCTTCCATGGCGGGCATGGCTGAAGTTGCATCCATTTAGATAATTCCTCCTTTTAGTGAGGCCAGTGGACGCTTTTTCCCACTTTCTTGTAGCATAAGGAGCTTTGTCTTTGTTTTAGCAGCCGGGAGTTAAATGGGTCGGGAGTTATTTTGGGAAGTGTTGCTAGAACTACCAATGGGAGCGGGTCTGTGATAGATGCTCGCAAGCCAGCTTTATATCAGCTTGTGCATATATGCACATCTTTATTCCTGTGTGTGCTGGTGCAGATGGGTTTATAAATGGCCGGCTGGTGTTTACTTTTCTTCCTACTTTTGGTGCAGTTCTGTTTTGAGAGTGTGTGTGTGCTGCAGTGATGTGGGAAAATAGAAATATATCCGTTCAAACTTTCACCATAGTTCATTTTATTACTCTAATCCCACCAGTGAACCCCACAAGTGTTGCTAATGGTAAAATAGTGGCAAATCTAAAAAAAAACCTAAGTTTTCTTTGAGGGCTATTTGGCTTGCAAAGCCTAGCATGTACCCCTCTGCCATGAATGTAATGAAAAACAAAGTACAGTTTAGGCCATACTTTCTATGAGAGAAGCATAAAATTCTTCAGACATCTGGTTTCTATCACAACTAGAAGCAATTCCTATTTTGATAAAGATTCTCTGGATCATCTTGAATGACTTATCCTAACAATTCAGTTACACAAGAATTATATATAAGTTCCCTTTAAGTTTGCCTAACAGACGTTAGCAGGCAACATTCCTGAAGGTCATGAAAGACTTTAAAGCGTTATATTAGAAAGACATCATGGAAAAAAGTTAAAATACCATTCCCCAGAAGATATATCTGGTAACAAGCTCCAAAGTAAGCAGTAAAAAAATGCCACCTATCTCAAATCTCCAGATATTTCTTCTGCCCTTGAGGCTGGCTTTCATATGTTTGCTTGGGGGGAATTGCCAGCAGAGACGACAACAGTCCTTCCCTATCCAAAAAGCATGACTCAGCCTTCTCAGTTACATCACCCGCTAATCATGCAAGCTGGGGTCAAACATGACTAAAGCATCTTGGGGCAGGGGGAATGTCTAGGCACATTCTTTCTATTCTTTCAGTGTCCATCAATGCGGGGTGGGAGGGCATGATCTTTATGATTTCCACCACAAAAGGCCCACAGGCCGTTGGAAGTATTCCAGTCAAACGCCCCCGGGGAGCTCGGCGCTTGTGTTCGCATTGCATTGCACTCAATGAACTTGCAGCTGAAGGGAGCAGCCTTGCGTGTCTGAGATGAAATGAACAGCAAAACACAAGCTCTCTGCTTCCTTCAGGTCTGCCGGCTCGTAATAGCCAAGCGGATCTGTTAAATTTTTCAGCAACGCTGCTTGCATGCGTCTTCCTTTTTAAGCAGGTGATAAAGAAAAAGCGGGAAATGATATACAGTTGCTGTCCACTTTGTTAGCTGCTCACCAGCTACTTTATGAGGTACACCTACCTTTATAGGTGCCCAATTACACATTGTCTCTTACCAGACACCCTTTACCTCATTTATTATCGACCACCACAAAACCTCCACTGACCAGGCATTGGAGAGGTTGACCGTTCTCAGCACAGCACTGACCCCTGTAATAGCATGGCTGTGTGTGGTGCTGGAATGAGTGGTAATGCTGCGTTTTTAACACGTGCCAATGTGTAACTGCTTGGTTTAGCATCGTCTACCATCTGAAATTAAATATAAAACAGCAACTCTGTGTTCAGAAACGGACCACTGATGATGGGCTAGAGATGAGCCTGCTTGCTCTGCACAGTTTAGTGTGTGCACATCCATTTCAGCCCAGATTAACGAGCTAAATAGTGGGATCAGGAAAGACTCTACAATGAGCAGAACAGGGGCGTTCTAAGCAGTTGACTGGATTGCGTTGGATAGCTAACTCAAACTGTGCAACAGAAGATTGGCAGTTTCCATCTGTCCACCAGCAAGGAAGGATTTCTAATAAAGTGGCTATTGCTATGTAACACTTGTCTGCATCTGTGTTGTCTCTTTTTTTTACGATTGGCCTGAGGTAATATATTTAAGTTCCTATCCTACCCCATGTTTTTTTTGCCTGTGTTGATGTTCAAGCACCACATTCAGTGCATCTGGTCTTGATGGTAGAGGTTGGACTGGGGTGTGTTCTGGCAGAGTGGGCCTGTTGCGCTGTGCCGAATGTGCTGCGCATAACAACACAATGGCTGGGCACAGAGGGATGTTCGCTGCGGGCCAGCTACACTGGGGCCCTTTGATCCCGGCCTTTGTAATGTAAATCAAAGAGGAGCGAGGAGAGCACCGCCGAGAATATCGATGATGGGCCCATGCTAGGCGCTGATAAATGTGCTACAATTGTCAGTTTCCCACTTGAAATTTTGCTGCTGCTTGTGATGCCGAAGGGCTCGAATCAGAGACGACCCGTGCTAATGCTTACAGCGGTAGCGTTAGCACAGATCCACAGTTTTTTTTTCAGGCTCTCAGTGTCCTATTGATGTCTGTTCTTTTCCGCCCTTGTGTGATAACTGTTGTATTCAATGACCCGTTTGTTCATTAAGCTGCTTCAAACATCGTGTTCATGAGAGTATAATAAATCCAGTTTGGTCCCATAAAGCATTTGTCTGACATTCATAGTTAACTTGGAGGTCGCAGTTATTGCCATGATAAACATTGCAAGTTTTGTGCATTACTGACACACGGTTCATTGAAACAAGGGGACAAATACAACATTTTAAATCACTGCTAAAGATGGGAACATGTCCATCCTGAAATGAGTGTGGTGTTGGATGTTAGTTGTGGGGGGCGTAGAGTATTTGGACCTTTTGGGGCACAATAACCTACTTTTTTAGATTTTCTTTAGCGAATTACTTCATTTAAAAATTACTTCAGTTAAAAAGCACTTCAGTTTTGAAGCTGAGTAGATTTTACAGAAAAAACATATTGAATCAAAAACATTATCGGAAGATACTCAAGATTTCAATACAGGTATCAAGAAAAAGTGGCATTGTCCCATCTCTAACATACATTTGCATTTGATAAAGAGTTTTTTACTTTTTTTCATTGTGAATTGGGTTGAAATGTAATTAAACATTTAATTTATATTTTTATTCATGTTATTAAATCTAACATTATGAAATTGCCTATAGGTTTGTAAATGTAAAATAACCAGGTTTTTTTTTCCAAGGAGCTACGTAACAAGGATTAGATTACCTCATCGGTCTTTGGGCCATTGGCCCTGCTTCAGTAATGCACTGTTAACCCTCAGTTAAAAGGACTACTGTGTCCCTTCTGCCCACACACTCAGGAGCCTTTTGCTTGGTGAGAGGTTTAATGAAAAACGGTGGATCATGGTGCGATTAGTTAACACTGCCAGGCAGCAGCATGCTGATGAACACACACACACACACATACACACACACACACACACACACAGGTTTTACCAAAGCCAGGTAGAGAAGGGCCCATCTTATCCTCAGTTGGCACAAGATTATCCTTCTTTGGTCATTCATTTTGATCCTCCATTATTGAAATGCTAAGCCTCCTGGAGCATTTTCCCAGCATTTTAGCTCATTAACAATCAAATCAAGGGCACTGTGTCACCTTTTTTCTAGGCCCCACTAGACTATGTTCACTTCACATAATTTCTCCTTTCATAAGGAAAAAGGATGCATTCACACATTTTCTGCAGCAGTGCTGACAACGACATGCCTGTTCAGGTTCAGACCTCTGCTCTGATGGAGAGAGAGAGAGAGAGAGAGAGAGAGAGAGAGAGAGAGAGAGAGAGAGAGAGAGAGAGAAAGGGCAACGTCTGCTGTTCAAAAGGGTTTCCTCTGCATCAGAGTTAGATTGACAGTGACAGCGATGAATGCAACGATTGCAGAGAGAATTGGGGCAATCAAGGAGCTGGCCTGTGGTTCTCTGCATGGCCGACGTGGCTTTTGCTGATCAAGCGTCTGGCTGGGACGTGACCGTGAGTCTGGGTTGAGGGCTCTGACCTGGGACATTTGCAGCAGCAGGAAAACAGGAAAGCAATTAAAGTGGTACATTATTCATCAAAAATGAAAATGAGCTCATGCAAATTTAAACCACACTTCCTTAATTTATTGACATCATTAGGATATACACACAATCTCATCAGAGCTTCATATTCTAGCAATGTTGAATTAGAGGTTGAATCAGTATAATGATCAACAATATCAACATCAAGCATTAGAGTTCAGTTGATTGTCCTATAGGTTGCCCGAACAAGGAATTTCCTTTGGTTCAATGGTGCTTCATATAAAAGAGACAGTGAATACAATGACTAATAAAGGCAAATATAAAAAATGTTTTTACATTATAAACTAAATTTAGCCCAAAGTATTGGCCGGAAAAGTCTATGCTTACCTACCAGTACTGGTTCCAGTTTAAATTAGGGCACTTATGTGCTATGTGTGAGGTTTTGGAAAGCAAACTGTCACAGCATTTGCAAATAGTGATGGTACCATAAGTTAAGAGAGTATTTGTTGTCATGCATATATTGTGCTGAAATCTACTTATTCCTACTTATAAATCTACTTATACTTAGAAATCTACTATGTCTTATGACCATGTCAAACCCAGAGGATCCATTCTGGGTAGTTCAATCAATACTTGTTTTTAAACACTTTTGATAAACAAGGGAAATTTGCATTTATGGACCACCTGCTACCATCTTGCTACGTGAATGTTGGAAGATAAACTGCTGGTTCTATACATCAGCTAATAGACTTTCCCGACTCTGTTGTTCAGATTCTGCCTACAGAAATAAAATCTTGAACCTCCCACACAACTCCCTCCCTTCCTGCTCCTAACAACACCCATATACCCCACCTCAACCCCCAAACACCCCCCCCCCCCACCACACACAGACACATTAAACTTAGCATCAAACGGTCCAGCGCTGATTGATCCAGAGCCATCAGAGTGCTACTTTTATTGCTAATTACTCAGCCTTGCCCCCCTCAGGCACTAGCAGAAGATTAGAGTGCTGGAACATGGTCGGGGCACGGGTCCTCCACGAGGTTTATCTGCCTTCAGCTAATGAAAGTGTGCCTGTGTGTGCAGACGACCGATTTCTTCATTGCTATTATGTCATAGTGGCTACATCTGCTGTTATCTGCTGTTGCCCACGTAGTCTTAGCCATCTGAAGTGGCCCGAGCCAGGCATTGTAGCGTAAGCATGAATATTAAGCTGAGGCCGCAGGAGCCTGATAAACATGACCGTAAGAAATCCATTGCCTTCCGAAACCGGTGTCTGAAGGAGGGATGGGGGTGGTAGGAAGAGCCCCTACAACAAGGATATTAGAAACGTCCTGAGTGGAAACGCTCACCTCTTTATCCGAGGTTATTGTTTCACTGTGCACTGCCCTCCAGCTCCATTAGTGCTTATGTCAACAGGCCTGTTCAGGATCCATTTCACGAGTGCCAGCTTTGCTTTTTACGGCTGCTTAGAAGTGTCAGCAGGCATTAGCCCATATTCAGCGAAACCCCCTGCGTCTGTATACTGGTAGAGGCTGTGTGAATTCTTCTGTTCAGATGAGGATGGAGGACCATCACGCACTGAGGGGAGGAAATCAGCAAAGGTTAGCTGAGACCAGTCTGCAGTCCAAAGCCCCTAGAACCCAAGACAGGCCTGTTTTTGCTGTGTCCATTAGAGCAGGGAGTTCAAGCAGATCGACTTGGCAAATATATAAATTCATGCTTAAAAGAAATACATCTTTTTATGCATAAAAGAGTGTTTCCCATACCATTAAATATAACAGGCAGCTTAGTCAAACTCACACAGTAGTAAATGGCTCATGGGCTTCTACACAACTAACTACTAAACTACCTGAAATAAAATCAAAGGGTAACTAATAAAATAGTTTAATCTTTACATTTTTCAACATGTCAGCAAATGCCAAAAAAAGCTCCTTGCTGTATTTTATTTTTTATTTTTGACTTTCTTGTCTATGTGCATTCAGGCTCCAGCTTCTCCTTAGCATTTTTATTTATAGTCGTATGCAATGTTTGGGCATCCCTGGTCCATTTACATCTGTTGCTGCTTATTTAACATGTGGAAATAAATATTCATAAATGGGGCTTACACAAACATTGTTGTGCATTTTATGTTTTGTACATTGTTGCTTTTCTAATGTGTTAACTTAAATGAACCAAAGTTGAACTGAACATGTTAAAATGTTATAAGCATATGTGCAAAGCAAGACTGCATTCAGGAAGCTTTATTTTTAAGCGTAAACGTGCCCTGCCGAGCTTTTCTGCAGGTGAGTTATTTTTAGGCACTGCTGAACCTGTAAAAGTCTGCATGATTAGTGAGGGCTGGTGCTGGAGACATCTCACACTCCCCTTCCCCTTCCATCCCCCCATCCTATTGATTGTGCGCTGCCCCTTTAGGGGGGTTGTCTCTCAGACAGCTGGGCAGTAACCCCGTCCTGAATCAAAGCTCTGGCAGGTGGTCATTTGTGCGTCTGTCCCCCACCTCTCGGCCTGAGCCTAACATTACAGATCAATGAGGTATCAGAGGGCAGGACGGATGAGCTTCCGCACCCATCAGTCTCCGCAATCTCCAGTCAGTGTGTGAGCTGCTGATCCAACAGCTATTGAGCAGCTGAGTGAAGAACTTACTCAAGGTTCCTGCTGTTGGGCACAGCCATGTGCAAATGGACAAATAAATTCTAATTAATGAATCAATTCTTGAATCAATGCTTCTATTAACAAATGAAAATCCTGTTAACCAGGTAAAATTTATTTACTATTTACAGTTCAGTGTCATCAGGATAGAAAAATCTATAGCAAAAAACAAATTTACTGTTGTACAAACGAACAGTTACACAGTTTTACATTTGAGTTACAGAGACTGGCCCTTCAGATGAGTTAATTAGCCAAAGATGACACCAGAACTCAATAGTGCAGCAGTAGATACCTCATGGACTTCTACACAACTAACTGCTACACCAGCTAGAGTTGTACGCCTAGTTTCGGTCGCACTATCTGCCTTTCCATCACGTCTTTAGTGGTGTTTGGCAGTCTGCTCCTATATAGGCACAGGTGTTTCCAATTGGCACAGTATGATATGATATACTTATAAAACCAAGCACTTGAATGATTGCGCATGTGTATAACCAAAAGAAGCTAAAAAGTGCTATCATTAAAGGCAGACAGGAAAATAGCACGTTATAAATGTTTACGGAATGTTTATGTGGCCAAAACGCCTTTGTAGCGTTGTATAAGAAATGCTTTTTGAGGGGGAAAACATTGATTGTAAATGAATTAAAAAATCCCTGAATTCATTTTATTTTCCAAATAAAAATATTTCTGACCATTTTATACGCTGCATAACAGTATTGGATAAAGAGTTTGAATACATTTATGCAATCTGGAAGCTTTCCTGCCTCATGCAGACAGAGCCAATATTCCTTTCCATTTGGACCCCAAGACAAATGCTGAATGTTGTAGAATGACTATCCGCCTTGACAAATAACCCAGCTTCTGGCATTTTCACAGGCCTTGTTGATTGCTTGGAGCTACTGGCCTTTGGCTAAATCACCAGACAAACTGAATGCTTGCGTGACCATTTTGTCTTCGCCAACGGCTGTTTGCATTTTCTTGTTTCTGGCTCGGTGCAAACGACTTGCATTTTTAATGGCTTCATGTTTGCACCTTATATTTGTCTGTTAGTGGGAGGTGCCACTTTGACACACATTGCCTGGGATCATTATACAGTTTTCATTGTTCCACCAATATAATTCCACCATGCAAACAAAATTCAGATATTTTACATGTTTTGCATGAGGTAGTGTAACTACTTTAAATGATAACTTATTTTGAGGGAGATTTTGAAGACAAACCACCACTGTGAATAATTTTTACCCCAAGGCATTTCACCTTAATGAATGACATCTTAACTATTATATTGGCGGGGCTCCTGTGGAGGTAAATTGCAGGACCCATCAACTGGAACCAAACCCAGTCACTGAGCCTCTGCCTTGCACAAAAGCCAGCTCAGCGCTGGTGTCACAGCCATTTGTGGGTGATGCAGAGACAAGACGAGGAATGGCATGTTGTCACAGGTGCACAGATGCAGTGGAGATAATTGCACAGTGGGACAGACTAGTGGAGACAAGCATGTCATGCTGCCACCATGCTCTCCATAATGACTGCTCCAAAACCAGGTTCGTCACTCCAAGAACCTTAAGGCCAAAGTATCAGGCAGTGATGTTTGGTTTCCATTTCCCACTTTTGCATTTACAACAGCATTTGCTGCAGGGCATGTCAGACGTGACTCGTTTTTTATCGGCACCAGACAGTCTCTCCTCTTCCATGGTGGCAACAGGGGGTCTTTGCCAGCATGGACTGGGCTTCAGGGTTATTAAATATGGTTATGGCTGGATGAGACTATGGCTGATGTTGGCTTTTGGGTATGTAAAGAAGTGATGGTTGAGACATTTGTCCCCTTTATTAAAGGCAAAAGGCTGTACCAAAAAATCTGTGTGTCAAACCCAAGACGGCAGCCTATAGTGGCGACGTTTTGTCCATTTTTACAGTTTACAGTAAGTGCCCTAAACCACGTCTATAAGTCTGGGCCACATTGATGTACAACCGGATGAGGTTCACTGAAGGTTAAATGAAGTTTTTTGGGTATTTACAAAAAAGATATGGGTGGATATTGACTTTTAATGTCTGTCAGCACTGTTGCCCATTTGTGAGTGTGATGCATTCCCACTCTGAAAAATCACTCTTTGCAAAAGAGGACAAACAAAGATGAAACAAACAACATAAAAGACCTTATCTGCATTCTGAAGTGGATTTTACAGCCCGTCCGCTGCGAGCGCTAAAAGAGAAGCTGTCCTTTCATTGCAGCAGCGCTTACTTTATATGCAAACTGGCTCGCCGGCTCTGAGCCAGACAGTCTAAGCCGAAGCGGACAGACAAACGGAATTTACTGCCATTTTCCGTAACAATATCCTCTGAATGTCAGTACCTCAGGGCCTGGAGCAGGATGGTGGGGGCGGTGGTGGTTTGGAGGGGGGGTTAAGAGATAAGAAAGACAAGAGTGGTCAGTTGGTCCTGCCACTCTTGTCCACCTTGCCCTACTCTCACCCTGCTGTGAGCGCTTTACCCTGAAACGCTGTCTGCCCCTTTCTCCGTCATACGTACACACTCACTCACCCACCCGCCTACTCACCCCCACAACCTCAAGATGATGTGCTCTCTCAGTGAACCGCGTCTGCCCCTGTAACTGTCACGCCAACGGCAGTTCGGCAGCTGGCTACCTGACACGACTTTCCAATGGATGCCCCTAAGGGGGAGTAGAAAATCAATCCCATGTTCATGGGCGCATCCACAGAATCACCGCAGTGGGCAAAGCTGCTGGGCTCAACAGTGGCTTTTTAAATGTCAATGTTTGAGATAGGAGTTGCACACACACACACACACACACACACACACACACACACACACACACACACACACACACACACACACACACAAAATGAT
>JBBJLR010100558.1:0-10075 GCA_037577145.1 Brachypetersius gabonensis | reverse complement strand
TTCTGTACTTTGTTTTCGTGTCTGTTGAGTGAGAAAAAGTGGTCTCACACAAATCCGTGGAATGGTAAAGCAAGATTTTTTTAACCGCATCTCACTGAAACCCAGCATGGCACGAGAGCTCCAAAAATTCCACGAGAGCTCCTGGACCACAAGTGGCAGATCACTCCTCTCTCATAAGGAACGCAAATCCATTCCGGCAGCTAATTGTTTATGCGGGGAGTTTATTATGATTTGTTTTCATTTGAGACACGTCTGACCGGATTCAGACGTTTTTTAAAATGTGAAACGCACTCGTTCTGAGTCACGTGTGCAGTCGCTGTGGCATTAGTTCTTTCGTTCTGTGAGGCGTTCGTTAAGCGGGGAACCACTGTATATTTATAACAAAGTATAACCATATATACATCTATGGCAGGAAAGCTGAACATTCTAGAATGCTGAAACAGGGGGTGGGGCTGTGAAGTCGAGGGGGCGGGGAAAGGGCGCACAGTAACAGAAGCGTTGAGAAGCGAGGCTCCACGGACCGGCCCATAGTTTGAGAAACGCTGGGTTAGACTATGCATTACAGCATATTGTCATATGTGTCTTGCAGTGGTAAAAGAAACAGCTATGTTGTGAATCACACACTGCTTGAAAAGTGTTGTGGGGGTGCATTGGAAAAACGTAGCCACATTGTGCTTTTAAAAATGGCAGAAATAGCTGAGAGCAATGAGTGAGCTGTAGTGATTAAAATACACACAATGAAAAAATTTCACGCAATGGCTAGATTGCCAGCCAATAGGGGATTGCGGTTGCTGATTTGTTGGGATATTCAATAGCTGACCTGTACACAGGTTGACAGTACAATGGTTAGGTCAGTGCAAAGGCTTCCTTAAATACTTCATGCATGTGAAATCCAGTTACCCTGGATCATTACAATTCCCTCTGCATCTTATTCTCAATCTGCTTGTGAGAGCAGTGAATAGCCTTTGCCAGGGTCAGAGCAGGTGCAGGCATATCGATACAGCATTTGTATTTCCATCGAATGAGGAATAGAGAAAAACACAGTACAAAGGGAATGTCCAAAAGCCTGTTTTAACTTGCTGTTTGATGCTGCTTTCACCATGGGGGAAAGTGTGGGAGAGGCATGGCAGTGGAGCTGCTAGGGCTGAGCTTTAGCTTCAGGAGCATTTGTAATCTTCTGCCATTTGCAATTTGTCTTCTTTATAGCACTTTAACAGACTGACTTGGCATGGAAGCACCAATCAACAATCTAAGCATTCATTACATATAAAACCAATGTAGGAATTGGGAAACAGAATTGAGCAAAAGCAAGGCAGTCAAATAGTTACAATGAATCACATTGTTATGTGTAGTCAATCACCAAAGCGACCTCCATTGTGTTCATTTCAGAAAGGGCATTATGCTTCATTTTCTTTTTAGGATGGGGTTCATGTTATTTTTAGAAAGGGCATTGTGTTGTTTTTAGAAAAGGATATTGCACTATTTTCAGTAGTTGTATTGAAATGCTAAGATAATGGCTAAGCTTTACCGAAAATGCATGTAGATTCTCTAATGGGCAAATGTCACTTGTGTCATAGGACATGTAATATATACACATACTGAGGCACTTGCAGATTCATGCGCAAGTACAGTACAATGTAACCATGAGTAAGTTTTATGTTTTCCTTACTTATGCTTTAACCTTGACTTTTCTTTGACAGGAGTTGTTATGGTGCATATCTGGGACAGACACAAAATATATTCATTTAATACTGTACATACTATACAGAAAATGTGTAACTAATTTTGTAATTGTTAATAGAGTAAGTAAAAAATATGAAAATAAGATGTAATATTTCAGGTTAATGAAAGCTGAATGTAAGAATCAGGGGAGCCAAAGGCAGTTGATAATGTGTGGAGTGGGCGGCATTTAGTTAATGTTGTATGTATAAACTGTACCTAACATATACATCAGGCTTTATTGCTAGTGAAATTTTAATTTAATAACTATTATAATTTCAGAAATTAGTTAATAAAGATTTGATAAGGGAAAGCGTTATTAAAAGGCCATTATGGACGATGCAAAAGTTACCCTCAGTTGTATAATGTGTATAATAGCATGTGGCATGGGAGCAGCTGGACTTCAGTCTGCATTACTACGGATGAAGGATCAAACTAAGAAAATGTGTTACTGACTTTAATAATGCATCAAATCTTTTGCAACCCTGAATTAAACGTAATGGATAAAGCACAAAGCATGTTTTGCTTCCATTCTAACTTAGTTATTAGAGGGACCTGGGACAGATTGCAGACTGCAGTTTTCAACTGTACTCTGCCAATCCAGTTTGGTGTAAACAAATCATCTGCACATGTAAGCCCAAAGTACTATAACTGAAGCAACAAAATAAATGACAAGAAATAACAGACAAAAAAACCTTTAGCTATTTTCTTAGTATTTGCTTATTTCCTTTTTTTTTTAGTAGCTGCCCAGTGTTACCTGATCTGCTGTAGCAAAATTAACTGCTGAATGTTTATGTGTTCTATGTCCACAGATAAGGTGCCTCACTTCACTAGGCTGGGGGACACTGAGGTGAATGCTGGACAGAATGCCACCTTTCAGTGTGTGGCCACAGGACGAACAGCTAAGACGGATCCCTTCACCATGGAGGTGAGAGAGAGAGGAGAGAGAGAGAGCGGTTACTGCTATAGTGAGATTACCACCCAAATAATAGACTATGTGTGCATGAGATAAGTCACCTGCTTATGTATTTTTCCAAAAAAAAAAAAAAAAAAAAGGTATTTATACAGAATTTAAATTTACACTATATGTGGGAACATGGTGGATTTGATTGCATTCAGCCACAAATATATCAATGAAGCCATGCTATTGGAATGATTAGTTCAGGATCACAATGCCACTCCATCCCATCCTGACATTGTAAGATGGAGCTTCATCAGGCTAGACAACATAGTTACACAGTGCTAGAGCAATGCTGGAAAGCTTTATACCTCATTTTCTGATGCTTGTCATTGGGCATAGGTTCATATGTGGCTGCTCCAGAGCGTCCTGTTGTATTTATCAGGAGATTGTGTGGTGACATGGAGAAAGCAGTGTTTGTCCAATTGCCAGCATGTAGTCTACCTTAAATGAAGCCCAAATCCATTAGAAAGGCGCTCTAGATACTTTGTGTATCAGGTCAGTGTTAGTCCTGAATGGGATGGGCTGATACTTTATCGAGTGGGCTGATAAAGTGTGTAGCCACATATGGACTACACTGTGTAAAAGTACAGTAGATGTGTATTAATGAATAAACTGTATATACGTTCATGGCCAAAACATTGGCACCTATGCACTTCTTTCAGAAAATGGACCAGTTCTCCTAGAAAATTGTTACAATTATTGTTTGGTGTTCACATATTTATTTTTTGTTTGCAATAGAAAACCACAAATAAATAGCAACAAAGGATATCATTCACACAGAACTTGAGAAATGGAATGAAAAAAATTATTATGCTTATAAAATTTTTATGAAATAACCACATTTAAATACCCGGATGCTCCTTTAATTTGTAATAGGTGCTGGTAATTTAGAAATCTTGCAGCCAGTTAGGCTGGAGAAAAGTTAACTCAATGTTTTTAATGTGTACTACATGGAGGATGCAGAAAAGAGAGAAGAACAAGGAATTGAGGTTTAGAGAACCAAAACTGTGGAAATGCATGGACAGTTCCAAGGGTACAAGTCTATCTCTAAATATCTTGTTGTTCCTGTGTCCACTTTGCTTAATGTCATTAATATGTTTACAGCACTTATAGCCCATAGTACTGTAGCTAACCTCACTGAATGTGGAGAATTGTGGTGGATGGTGGATAAAGAAATTTGAACAACCAGACAAAATCAAACTGACCTGTAAAACAACCATAAAAAGCCATACTGGGGTTTGCCAGAACTTATCTGAGAAAACCACAATTCTTGGAGACTGTCCTGTGCACAAATGAGACCAAAAGAGAACATTTTGGTAAAACACATGACTGTACTGCTGTTTACAGAAAAAGAAATTCTATTCTATTAGCATTGGCCCAATGTAGTGGAGGTTCACAGATGTTTTGGGGTTGCTTTGCTCCTTACGGTACTAGATGTCTTGACTTTGTGCGTGGCATCCAAAGACTACCAAAGCAAAAAAGAAATGGTTTAAGGCAAAGTGCTACAGAGTTTTGAAGTGGTGAGTAACAAGTCATGTGTTATATTCCATAGAACTTTTGTGGAGAGATCTCAAAGCAGCAGTTGGTCTCTCAGAAGGGTGCCTGAGAGACATGAAGAAAAGTGGTCCAAAATTCCAGTAGAGTGGTGTATGAAACTCATTAATGGTTGCAAGAAGTGACTGATTTGAGGCTTGCTAGCAAATATTAAGTTGGAGAGGTCTGTGTGGAACATTGCAACACTAATTGTGGGAGATTTTCTGAAATAAGTACAGGGGTGCCAATGTTTTTAGTTACAACTGTGTATGATCATATATGTGTGGCCACATGTTTATGTGCAATTATATTTATTTATTGACTGATGTAAAGTCAACAAACTGAAAAAAATTAAAACATCTCAGTCAGCTGTTCATGAAGAAAATATGTGGTTCTAAAGAAGCAAACTACAAAACACCAGTTGTGCTAAACATATGGTGTTCATGTGCCACTAATAGACATCTTTGAATCATTGCTTGAATTCCTTGAATTGTATTGAATCTCTGAACTGAGTTGAGTTGAATGATATTGAACTGCTCTCATTGAAGGTGAGTTGAAGTAGAGTCTTTTATAAATTGAACTGATGTGAGCTGAAGTAAGCTTCCATGAGGAGGTTGAGATGTGTTAAATAAATGGAACTCTACAAGTGCGCTGATCCTTTCACTGAGTCGTTTCAAATGGACGTCCTACTCAGAAGTGTCTTGATAAACAGGTTACCCTGCTAATTTCACATGTAATTCACCAAAGTCACACACTTGAGTCTCTCGTTCAACTGTTATCAGCATGACATTCCACTGAGCGTATTCATTTCTGGGGCTACTTTTCCACAGTTTATAACTTGAATAGTCTTCATCTTCATGTCAGAAATCATGACTGCAGCCTTTCCATGCCATCCTTGAAGTTGCCACATCTAAAGTCTTTTTGAAAGGATTGAAGTTTTAGGAATGTTTTTTTGGATATTCCAATGATAGCTTTAGTCACAAAAAGATTCTTTTTTGCCATTTCTTTTAACCTCTTTTAAATGTAAATTCAAGCCAAATGCATCCCTTTCTGGACAGAGAAATGTATTTTCAAATGTGAAATAGGAAAACAGTCAAGTCACACAGTACACAGTAAATGAAACAACATGCCTCCAGGACCATGGTGCAACACAATAGCAGAACAAAACAGAACACAAGACCACAAGTGCATACATGACAAAGAACAAGAGCAGCAATACAACTAGATGAGACAAGACAAGACAACGATGAGTGCAATTGACAACATCCACAGTGATGATAGTACAAAATTTTGACAGGTGAAAACTATTCTAGCAGCAGAGAGTTGTGTGCAAAGATGCAGAACAGCGATAAATATGACCGTGCAATTGTACAATTGTAGCAGCAACATGACAAGGAATGTGCAGTATAAAAAATAGAGAGTGTTTAACAGGTAATTAAAGCATTGGTACAGTTTTTAAGCATCAGTCCCATTTGAGGAGTCTGATGGCTTGAGGAAAGAAACTGGTCTGGCAGTGGAGGCCCGTATTCTATAGAACATTTTAACAGATTGAAGAAGAGAGAGCGTGTGATGGGTGAGTGCTGGTGGCTTTGCGGATGCAGCGCGTGATGTAAATGTCTGTGACAGAGGGAAGGGAGACCAGTAATCTGTCCTCACAATTCTCTGCAAGATCTTGCGATCCGAAATGTTATAATTCCCATACCAGACTGTGGTGTAGCTGCAGAGAATGCTATCTATGGTCCCTGTGTAGAACATGGTGAGGATTGAGGGAGGAAGGTGTGTCCTCCTCAGTCTCTGCAGGAAGTAGAGATGCTGCTGGGCCTTCTTGGTGATGGAGCTGGTGTTGAGGGTCCACATGATGTTCTCCATGATGTGAACACCAAAGAACTCTGTGCTCTGGATGATCTCTACCGAGGGGCCGCCGATGCTCAGTGCGCCCTCCTGAAGTCAACAAATATCTCTTTTATTTTATCTATATTCAGGGACGGTTTGTTGGTTCTGCACCAGTCTGTCAGCTGTTTTACCTCCTCTCTGTATGCTCCTTCATCGTTCCCGCTGATCAAACCCACCACAGTTGTGGTGATGATTAGAGTTTTGCATTGTTGCACAGTTGTGAACTAAGGTCTCCTAGTGAGGAAGTCCAGAATCCAGTGGCAGAGGGAGGTGTTTAGCTTCCCAATCAGATGCTTAGGTATGATGGTGAACTGGAGTCTATGAACAACATCCTCACATAAGTGTCCTTTTTTCCAGATAGGTAAGGGCCACCACCAGGTGGTATTGGTGGCATCATCTGTAGAATGGTTGAGACGGTATGCAAACTGCAGGATCCAGTGAGGGAGGCAGTTGTGACTTGATGTGCCTCATGATGAGCCCCTCAAAGCACTTCATGATGATGGGTGTGAGTGTGATGGGGCGATTGAGGCAGGACAATGATGATTTCTTTGGCACGGGGATGATGGTGGTGGCTTTCAAGCACATTGGATCAACAGTGGTGTTCAGACAGATGTTGAACATGTCTGTGAGAACATCTGCCAGCTGGTCTGCACATCCTCTGAGCATACAACCAGGAATGTTGTCAGGCCCGGCAGCTTTCCATGGGTTAACCCTGAGCATAGTTTTCCTCACATCAGCCATTGTCAGACAGAGTACCTGGTCATTGGGAGGCAGGATAGACTTCCCCACTGCAACGTTGTTATGATCTTGAAATGTAGAAGTTGTTCAGTGCGTCTGGAGGAGAGACCTTACCATCACAGGCAGCTGTAGATGCCCTGTAGATGGCGATGGCCTGGATGCCCTGCCACATGCGCCGTACATCCCTGGTGTCTTTGAAGTGGCTGTGCGTGCGCATTGCTGTTCTCAGGGCAGCCTTGTCACCTGATCTGAAGGCAGTGTCACGGGTTCTCACCTCTACAGTCATCCAAGGCTTTTGGCTGGGGCATGTGGTGATGTTCTTAGAGACAGTGACATCATCGATGCATTTGACTGACTGATGCTGTGTAGGTTGCAGCCTCCCTGAACATGTCCCTGTCAGTGTCCTCAAAACAGTCCTGAAGCTCAGAGATGGTGCCTGGGGGCCAGATCTTTGTCTGCTTTGCCAACTTTTCCATAGAATTGTATACAACCTTGTTTCCAAAAAAGATGGGACACTGTAAAATGTAAATAAAAATAGAATGTAAGGGTTGTAAATAAAATAACCCCTACATTTAACTGAAATTAGTACAAAGTGAAATGTGAAATGCTGAAACTGATATACTCATTATAAATTTAATTTTTAGGAACTGAACAGAACAGTTTATAATTTTTGTTTGAAACTGGAGACATGGTTAATCATCTATTTAATGGTAATCATTTTGTTACATTATTTGCAATGATGTTGTGGCTATTTTTATTTTGTTGGGTAGGAGGGTTATTTTGTCAGTAACTGTGGGTGCTTTTGCTTTTTCGATTGATTTTTTAGACTTTTATTCACCATGGTGCCAAATACTTTGGCATGGCTGGCTGCACTTTTTTAAGGAAGCTGGACATAGTCGAGATGAAGTACACTATTTGATGAGACCAATAGCCGAATCCAAGACAAGTTCAAATCCAAATACCAGTGAGTCCAAGACAGGTCTGAGAGCATACACAAACGAAAAAATGTTTCGAGTCGTGGCTTGAAGTCAGACCTTTTGAGAGGTCATCTTGTCAGACTGCAAGCCCATTACTTAATCTAGTTTAATGTTAGGAAGTTTGGCATTTCTAGTGCTGATGCAGTGCAAGTACTATTAGAATGTAGGTAATTACTTTTCAGAAGTAATTCATATAAATGTAATTATATTAATTACTTAGAGTTATGTCTATCAATATACATGTCTGTACATTGCGTGATCACAAACTGAAGTTGATCCACATATAGACAAAAATAAGAGACCACTTTTCCCTTTTTTTCTGTTCACCGTTTGTACAATTTGCAGCAGTGTGTGTGTGAGTAAAATGCACAGGTTGCTATTTTATTATGAACTATTGCAGTGTGAGCTGTGTAAAAATAAGAAATGCCTCCATATGTGTTGTGTGTGCAGTAGTGTTTGTGTAGTAGCTTTTCTGTGTGCTAACAGTCACACATACACACACTCTGCTCTTAACATCACTATTTTAATTGTAGAGTGTTGTGCAGTTTAACATTTCCAAGGTATAATACATTATAAAAAATTTCACCAAGGTATGCTGCAAAACATATCTCTATAAGTGTAGTATAGGACAGGTTTAAAGCTCTATCTTTAAAAGTAGAATGGGAAGGGGTGGAAAGTGGGGCAGAGGGTGGCATATCCCTTTATTTCAATGGAGACTGTATGGATGCCAGAGGGATGTTACAACAGTGAAACTAGACCCATTCTAAATTTGTTTAGATCATTACACCCTCTACACTGGCATACAGCAACATCAGAAGTGCTTAATGGTCCATTACCATTATGTTTGTCTGCCGTTTGATGCCAAAGAGGTTGTGTGTGGCATACTAATTGCTGGTTTTTACTTTGATCCTCAAAGCTTTGAGAGAGACCTGACTGGACCTTTTTGGAATCCATGCTTTTGCTCTTCAAACAGAACAACATATTAAGGGCTCATGTAGCATCCTTGTCCGCTCTCCCAGCTCTCTGCTGAAAGTTTTCTGCAACTTCCAGAGTTGGGTAGGAGTCATGCAAACATCTGTGCATTTGAGATTTGTTGGGTCCTAATTTCACCAAACTAAAATTGAAGAGAAATTTGCAAGTTAAGTAACGTGCTGTGATAAATTGGCATAAAGGGAAGAGAGGAGTGCATTACAGACACTGACACTGTTTTAGTCATGTGGACTAATTAATGACAGGCCTGCAAGCATAGCTTTTTTCTGTTCTGACTGGATAGAGGTAACATCTGTAATAAAACTACATTGCGAATATGATGCTTAAATGTGTCTGTTTTTTTCCCACCTCTGCTTTTAAAAGGAATCCGTCATCTGTCAAACTGCCTGTCATTGCACACTACAGCTGAATAATACTAGGAGAAAGTCACGCAGCATATTACAGATTTTGTCACATGCAGTGTAGCAGTGAGTGAAAAATGTTACTCAGATAAACTGTTCTTATAACTGTTCTGATCACACTAGAAACATTGTTATGTTTACAGGAGGCAGAAGTTCACTATCCTTGGCAATATTATATCCAGCTTATTCAGCTGGAGAGAAAGAAGAGCAGTCAAACTTGCAATCTTCCAGTGATCGGGGCCAATGCTTAGAACATAAGGCTTGGGAGCTAAAAAGAACCATCCACTAACAGCCTTTTTAAGGAAACATGACATCTTCTGTGGCATCACTTCAGAACTTTTGAACTATTTATGATCACTTTCAGTGAATTACTGATGTGGCCTAATGAAAAACTCAAGGTTAATATATATGTTGAACAATATGTTCAATATCAGTATTCGGAAGGCCTATACAGGGGATCCTCTGGTTACAGTGCTCACGGACTATGCGGACTAAAGGCTAATTGGTCAGAAAGTGCACCAAAGGCCAGTATGACTGTAAATAAATCGGAACTGGATTATGTCAATACCTTTTACAATTCCTAGTATACAAAAAAAAGACAAAATGAGCAGGGCTCAAAAATTCTTTTACGAAAAAAGTTTTCGTTTACTTCTCATGGAGAAAGTTTTTGCAGCGATTCCCCTCCCTTATAATTTCGCAGATGGGAGCACCGTGTCTCTCTGGCTTCACTGTTTCATCCTTTTCAGCACGTCCAGGTGTCAAACCTGTTCAGCCCTGAGAGATGGCTTACATAAACACACACACACACACACACACACACACACACACACACACACACACACACACACACACACACACACACA
>JBBJLR010100499.1:0-10078 GCA_037577145.1 Brachypetersius gabonensis | reverse complement strand
TTTGCCCAGGGTATGAATAATTTTGAGGCTCACTGTATATACACACACTGTGGCAAGCCATTTAGAAAAAAAAAAAAAAAAAAAAATATATATATATATATATATAATGAAAGTTTGAAAGTCTACATATTGCGAGAGGCACTGCTGTGAAGTGAAGTAGTGGGTAAATATGTGCTGCTTTGGGCTGTACTAACCCCTGTAGCTTCCAAACCAGGATTATATTTTATAGGTATGGCTGAACAATTGTTTTGAATATATTTGGTCATTATAAAATCCCATTTTATAAATCTTAACCTTAGCCAAGCCAGGCTGCAAGGTCTGCCAGCGGACACTGGGAGGCGCTGTGGGTTTATTTATGTTTGAGACTTTTAGTTTGATAGCCTGAGTGCACCAGCAGGGTAATGATAAGTGAGAGTTTCCAGCTGCTGGTGTACTCAGGACTAAGTGTTTGTGTGTGTTCATTGGTTGTGTTTACATCTGGTTTTGTATTTAAGTTCAGTTCAGTTGAACCTCTGTGTTGGTCCACTCCTCACATTTGCCAGCATTGTTGCGTTGAGTTTCTGTTCTGTTTAACCTCAGACCAGTCAAGTGTACGTAGGCCCTCGAGCCTTGCTTTTGTTTTGCGTTTGAAATAAAGAGAAAAAGAGAATGGATTCCTGCTGTTGTGCCTTCTCTTCATGGGGTCAAGCCACGAGACGTGACACAGGCTAAGCTAGCAAAGTTATGCTTTTCGGTGTTTAAGTCACCCTCCAAACAACATTTTGGTTAAACATATGCACTATAAAACTATTTAGACGGTTGTTTGCTGTTTAGTTAACTAATCAAACTTTGGAGGTTTGCTGAAGAAGTCCACTCCAGTTTCTAAATCTTAACCTTAACTAAGCTAGCAAAGATATGCATAGTTTGGTTAAACATAAGCACTATAATACGGGATTTCATAATGGCCAAATATAATCAAACCAATTGTTCATTCCACAGATTTGGTGTCTGTCTTCCAAACAAAGGTTGCACCACACTGCAAGACACTTGAATTACAGAGTGGCAACACACAGAAAAAGCTGTGTTAGACAGTTCCTTTACAAGGATCCAGCCCTGAATAGATTTAATACCTAGTCACTATAGTGATAACATGGTAATCACATAGTGTGTGAGAGAAAGGAATGAGTATAATGTTTTTATTAAGCCTATGTGTATATAATAAAATGTTTATCCACTACTTCACAGCAGTGATTCAGACTTTCAGAACATGCATTCACATTTTCATTCAATTTATCAGTGGTCATATATATACACACATGTGTGTGGGTGTGTGTATATATTTATTTTGGTTAATGTACTCTTAACAATTCGTTTGTTTTTCACATCCATTTGGGACCTCTTGGAGCAGCAACAATGAACAGAGACACCAGCAGCCACAGGTAAGTTATTCACAGCACATTTATTATTATCACAAGAGCTCCACAATAACGTATGTCCTCCCACCCTGGACTGGACTCTTCCTCCCCACACAACCCAAATGTGATTGCCTCACAGAAAGACCCACTGCAGATATACACTCAGTATCTTGGGAGAAAAGAGAGCAAATAAAGTTTCACACTGCACAGCAATACAGTGATCACTGCACTAGGAAGGAAAGGTGAGAAAATTGGACAGATCGAAACATTAAATGCTGAGGAGAATGTTAATTATTAAATGTGCTCAGACAAGGGAAAAGGGGACAGGGAAAAACTAACAAATTCAACTGAAGAATCCTGGGCCTCTGTATTCTCACCCAGAGCCCCCACGTAACCAAATAAAAACAAAAACAAAAACCACAAACCATACACACCTCAGGCAGCGCCTATCTTTCTCATGCATCCAATTTCAGTCCCAGCGCATCCCCTGCTTGCTCCACACCAGTCCGAACGGCCTTGCAGCTCCACCGCAACGCCTGGTCCCGATTTCCCCCAAATAGCGACCGTGCCTCCAGTCGCCCTTCGGCTCGCCGCCGCTCCTGGCCAACTCCTCAGACCCACAGTACCCTCCCAGCCACTGGCTAAGTTCACACGCACTCCCAATCTCTTAGATACCTCGCAGGGATCTGAGTGGCCTCGGTTCACTGCTCCGGTCCGCAGCTGTGGTTCGTCCAGCCCGATCTCCCTTCCTCTCCTCTCTGTGTTACCCGATCAGCCTCGGTGCTTCCTCCACCAACCATAATCAGGCACGTGCAACACAGAAAGGGCAAGACAACAAGGCAAAAAAACGGGAGCCCCGTGTTCGGCGGCCATTCTGCCCCGACTGGCCTGGACATGACATGTGTATATATATATATGCTGTGCAATTATTTAAATTAGTAATCATGATTAAAATTATTAAAAAATGATTTAAAAAAAAAAGATACATCAGATTAGTTTGTACCACAAAAGCTCGATCAGATTGAGATCTGGGGAATAGGATGGAACCTTGAGATCTTTGTGACATTCTTCAAATGGTTCCTGAACAGTGTCTGCAGTGGGGTGGGGGCTAGGGGACCATCCTGCTGAAAGAGGAACTGCCATCAGGAACAGCATCTCCATGAAATGGGAACTTGGACTTCAACCATGATTCCACATTTCAGCAGGGACTTCTACTGAACTGAACATGTGCCTGTCCAAACAAAATACAAAAGAAAATGACTTAAAATTTAGCTCAGGTCAGGTCATTTTTGGGTAATTAGTCTTTCTCAGAGCAGCAGTGACACTGAGGTGATAGTGTGTGTGTTGTACTGGTATAAGGTGTTGGATTTTGATCTTCTTTTAAGTAAACAAACAGTGACTACGATCAACTTCAGAAACCAGACAATAGACATTCAGTCATTAATGGTTGTGATGCCTTAATCAATGTTCTTTATAATTATAGCAACAAAGCTATCTGGTCAAATTACGGACTTCGTTTGGTCATAAGCTTATTCCCAACCACATCTGGTTAAAAACTACATTGATTTAATACCAGTGAACAAAGACAGTTTTAAAAACCCCCGGCATCACTCTTGGGTTGAGAATAGCCAACAGGGTCCTGGTGAAGGACTGAGACGACCAGCACAAACCGTGGTCAACTCAGATGAACAGTCATCCACTTCACACCTGCAAGATGCACTAACAATGTAGGTGTGTCTAAAAGAGTGTAGAGTGTTTAAAACCTCCAGGGCATGATCCACACCCTCACCACCATCGCCACTACTGTGTCCGTTTCCCTGGAAAGTGGATAAACAGATACATGGTAGGAGGACCTGACCTGGAGTGTATTTTGCATGAGTGTTTTGATCTGTTCCTCAGAGACGAGCCAAGATGAATGACTTGATGTTCTCGTCCAACGGCTCCTCAAACTTCACAAATTGTGGCCTGATGATGCATGATGTAATCGCTGGCATGTTGGTCATTAATGTCGCGTTTGGTCTCCCAGGCAACGTCTACGTCCTCTGGCTGAGCGTTCAGCAGGGCCTCTAGAACGAGATCTTCTTCTTCAGTCTGATACTGAATGAGACAGTGTTCTCTATCGGCTCTGTTCTGCTTCTGTTTATTTTATACTTTCACTGTTTCATCTTCTTGAAGGCAGTGGAGTTTTTCGAAAGCTTTCTCCAAACAGGTCGGCCACTGTGGCAGTTCTGCATTTGCATAGAGCGCTATGTGGCCGTGGTCCATCCCATCACCTTCATTAGGCACAAACAGCTGAGATACAGGCCTGCGTGCTCTGCTGTTGTCTGGCTGTTAACCTGTAGCTTTGCTGTAGCCTCCATGCAAGCAGGTCTCTCATCTTCGACTTGGAAGTTTCTTGTTGCACTCTACACTGTGATCTCACCCCTCAAACTCTTCAGCTGTGTGATGGTGCTCAGGGCACTGAAACAGACCGGCCCGAGTGATGGACAGAAAAACAGAAAAGGCATTCAGAGGTCAAAAGTAAAGGCTTTCAGGATCATTGTCATGGTCATGATTTGCTCTTTCTTCACCTATGTTCCTGTAGCTATGTCGATCATGCTCTATAATGTTTTGTCTTTGGAGAAGTTTGCCCAGTCCTGGAACATTTCTCTGGTTGTAGCCATTTTCACTGGTTTTGTGCAGCCTCTCATCTCGTCTGCTTACATTTCTGTAAGAGATCGTAAATAAGTAGTTAATTCATTAAACATTCACACTGAACTTGCTGCAGAGGAACATGATCAAACCTACCAATGCCATCAGCATATTATTTTTTGTCATGTTTTATCAGTTGTATTTTTTTCTTTTATCTTTCCTGTTTGTCTATGAAAATATATGCCTTTACTGGAGCAGTTTTTGTTGTGTATTTTAGTTTTTTATTATTATTATTTTTAACACAATTTGAACACCAGGATGGACTGGAGGTTTCCAGGAGGTTCCTTTGTCTTTTGTCCAATCACCTACCCAGTCTGGTTATGGATGAGCTTTACAGAGGACGCATGATTTGATGAATGAATGTCATTATGGTTACATTTTACAATTAAAAGGCCAATTAAGACGGTCAACCTGCAGCACCAAACTTTGGACGTACAGGGATTCATCTTAACAGTGACAGTATTGTATCACAGCATGTTACCAAACCATCATTTAATCTGCCAGCATTTAATTTTAATGTAACTTTTAATGTAACATCAGCACGCTTCAGTTTCATGATTTATTCATAAAATCTTTTAGCATTTGACTGACACCACATCACGTAACTCATCGAATAGAATTGATTGGTTTGTGCTAAATAAGATTTGTGAAGGTAGGAAGTGATAAACTCAGAAAGATGTGATAATCTTCCCTCATGTTTATGTTTATGCTCTTATTTAATTGATATATTAATTATATCACAGCCAAAAAGGCTTTAAACCTGACCTCTCATCACCAAACTACACCAATGTTCATTTAATAATCAGACTGAAAAAAAATGAAATGATGGTAAGAGGCTAATATTATACCAAAAATAGATCAAGTTGATGTATATAATATGTAAATAATATACGGAAAAATACAAAACGTGTACTGAAAATGGAAACACTATACACAGTGTTTTGTTATTAATAGATTTGTTGGCAGATTTGTTATTACATTTTAAGTGTCTGTGTCATTTTTTACTTATAACTACTTAGTCATTAGAAAATGCCAGCTGTTCTGATCTATCTATCTGTCTTTCTGTCTGTCTGTCTGTCTATAAAAAATAAAATAATTATACATAATATATTTATTTAAACATTTTTTCTGGGATTTTTCACCTCTGGAAGTTATCTTCAATTCAAAGCAGAGCATACATTTAGGAGGACATAACTGGAATATAACTTGCAAAAAATAAACTATTAAACATTTTAGACAACCCAATGAGGAATACCTTCCAAAGTGAAAAGGACAGAATTTAGAGGAGTTTTTTGCCAGTTGCCTCTGGCTCACTGTGATTTGAGCTGCTTTGTGAAAACACCTGCTGTGAAAAGCAAATGAATGTAATTTAAATTGAGTGTGTGGCTTGCAGCAAATTTTATGGGAAATGTAGGTAGCAGTGTAAACTCATTCAGGGTGGAAAATAAACTCGACGAAGCACCTTCTTCACACAGAGCAGTTCTTGTCAAATAGTGGGGGGGTGGGGGTGACCCGGGTAACATGCTATTTTTTTTTTGCACCGAAGAAGAGCACACAACACAGAGCAAGAGATATTAAGTAGAGCCCTGCACGGGACTATTTTTTAAATCTCGCTCCCGCGGAATTTCCAGCGCGCTCCAGCCCGCTCTCCCGGTCATATATGAAAAGTTTTTTTTAAAGTAAAATAACGATCCATGTTCTTTTATTGTAAGTTAGTGGCGCACACTGGCTTTTTCACATTGCATGTGAAACACAATGAGAGACGCAAAAAGCACCTCGAGACCAGCTTGACATCTTCATTCGTGTAGTGGATAGTGCTGGATATGAATGTTTTGAATGTTCTACCTTCAGCATAACACAACTGGGTCCCTGAGCAAGACCCTTAACCTTAAGTTACTCCAGGGAGCCTGTACCCTGTAGTTAGGGAATGGAAGTTGCTTTGGATAAAAGCGTCTGCTAAATGCCATAAATGTAAATGTGGGGGAAGAATTGTTTTATCTGCAAATTTCAGCTTCGCCTGACCGGGGAGTAATGGGGCAGCTGTGTCGCCACAATCCTGAAGTGCCGGATTTGTGCCCGTTGCAGACTAGCGCACTGCCGCACAACACAAAGCCCAGCTCTTTACCGATTTTACCGATCTTTAGTTTTGCTTACTATTTTTCCATCTTAATTTTATTGACAACTTCAACTGCATCTGCCCCCTCGCACTCCCTCTCGATCTCGCCCGCGGCAACCTTAAACCCATCCAAACCCGCAAGATTTGCGTTGTGTCTCGCGGGATCCTGCTCCCAATGCATGGCTCTAAAATTAAGTGTACTGAACAAACCCTTAAGGGATATCATGGAAAAATATTTAACAGGGGTGAAAAGAAAGGCAGGGAGAGATGGAGACAACGAGACAAACGTAAGTCTCTCAAAAGCTAAGACATATGAAATATGTCAAAGCATATGTAGCACTCAGATTCACTGTGACTACGAAGTGAAATGAGGAAAGACCGGTATGTTTACTCAGTAAACTTTACAGTATCTAAAAATTTTGGCAAAAATAAATTAAGGCATTACTTAAAGACATTACACCCCAATCACGCTGATGATAATAATAATAATAATACATTTTATTTATGTAGCACTTTATATTTTACAAACAAATTTCAAAGTGCATAGAGACAGAGAAAATAACGAAATAACTAAATAAAAGGACGTCCATGGTAAAAACCCTGTGCACAACAGCCGAAGTATGGGAGACCATAAGCGCAGTTAATTTAAGCCGCTCTCCTCGGATATGGCGGGCAAGCTGAATATCTTTAGGCATGATGGTGACTTTCTTGGCGTGGATGGCACACAGGTTCATGTCCTCGAACAGACCCAATAAGTCTGGCCTCGCTGGCTTTCTGCAGAGCCATGAAGGCGAAGCTCTGGAAGCGGAGGTCATCTTGAAATCCTGAGCGATCTCACGCACCAGGCGCAGGAAGGGCAGCTTGCAGATTGTCACGGGTGTGTCCCGGTGGAGGCGACTGGAAAAGGAGGGTCGAGTGTACATCTCCATATCTTTACAAATAGGCTTTAATTACAACACTAGACATCAACAGTACTTTAACACAGGGACAACGACCAGGATAAGTGAGGGTATGTTTCCACGTTCGACTCAGTGATGAGACAGAGCTTATATACAAGACACAGTGAAAAGGCAAGGAACAGGTGGGGAATGATCACACTAGTAATTAGAGTCCGGTGGAGAGTGAAATCAAGCAGTCCAAGGTCCGATGGCGACCCCAAGTAGGCATAAATGGGAACTGTAATGCAAAGTCCAGGCATGAATCTGACAGTACCCCCCGCCAAAAGCGCAACTCCGGGGTGCTAAGGAGAAGAAACTCCCATCAATAGGAAGAGGGGGAGCGCAAGAAACCCGCCAGAGTCACCAGCCACGGCGGAAGAAGAGGAGGAGGACGAGACGGCATAGATCATCTCACTGGAATCCAGGCTGGGGTTCCACCCAATTCTGCAGTCCCACAGGCTGGTTCGGACTCCGGTCCTGAAGTCTGAACAGCCGGTTCAGAATCCAACTCTGGAGACAGGATGGCTGGTTCGATGTCCAGCTCTGAGGTCTGAATGGTCAGTCTGGAACCCAGCTCAGGACGCTGGACGACCGGTCTGGAAGCCAGTCTGTAGGTCTGGATGGCGGGTCTGAAACCCGGCTCAGGAAACAAGATGGCTGAGCCAAGATCTGGCGATCAACGCTTGAGATGAAGAGCCCAGCTCGAGAGCTGGCGCTGGAGATGAGACGTCCGACTTAACTGTCGACACTGGCATTGAAGCGTCCAACTCGGGGGCTGGCACCAGAGAGGAGGCGTCCGACTTCACTGTCGACGTTGGCGTTGAAGCGCCCAGTTTGAGGATTGGTGCTGGAGATGAGGCATTCGACTTCAATGTCAACGCTGGCATTGAAATGCCCAGCTCGAGGGCTGGCGCCGGAGATGAGCCGTCCGACTACACTGTCGACACTGGCTTTGAAGCGCCCAGTTCGAGGACTGGCACCGGAGAGGAGGCGTCTGACTTCACTGTCTACGCTGGCGTTGAAGCGCCCAGCTTGAGGACTGGAGCCGGAGATGAGGCGTCCGACTTGACTGTCGATGCTGGCGTTGAAGCACCCAGTTCGAGGACTGGAGCCGGAGAGGTGGCGTTTGAATTCACTGTCGATGCTGACGTTAAAAGGAGAGGAGGAGGAGAAGACAGCTCAGGACCCTGGACAACCGGTCTGGAAGCCAGTCTATGGGTCTGGATGGCTGGTCTAAAACCCGACTCAGGAGACAAGATGTTGGCGTTGAAGCGGCCAGCTCGGGGCCGGCGCCGGAGATGAGGCGTCTGGCTTCACTGTCGACTCTGGCATTGAAGCGCCCAGTTTGAGGACTGGAGCCGGAGAGGAGGCGTTCGACTTCACTGTCGACGTTGGCGTTGAAGTGCCCAGCTCGGGGGCTGGCGCCGGAGATGAGGCGTCCAACTTCACTGTCGGTGCTGGCGTTGAAGCGCACAGCTTGGGGGATGCCGCCGGAGACGAGGCGTCCAACTTCACTGTCGATGCTGGCGTTGAAGCACCCAGTTCGAGGACTGGAGCCAAAGAGGTGGCGTTTCAATTCACTAACGATGCTGGCGTTGAAACGCCCAGCTCAAGGGCTGGCGCCGGAGATGAGCCATCTGACTACACTGTCGACACTGGCATTGAAGCGCCCAGCTCGGGGGCTGGCGCCGGAAATGATGCGTCCGACTTAACTGTCGACACTGGCGTTGAAGCACCCAGCTCGGGGGTTTGGCCCGAAGAAAAGGTATCCGATTTCACTGTCGACGCCGGCGTTGAAGTGGCCAGTTCGAGGACTGGTGCTTAAGAGGAGTCATCCGACTTCACTGTCGACGTTGGCGTTGAAGCGTTCAGCTCGGGGGCTGTCACCGGAGAGGAGGCGTCCGACTACACTGTTGACATTTGCATTGAAGCGCCCAGCTCGGGGGCTGGCGCCGGAGATGAGGCGTCTGACTTCACTATCGACGCTGGCGTTGAAGTGTTCAGCTCGGGGGCTGGCACAGGAGAGGAGGCGTCCAACTTCACTGTTGACGCTGGCATTGAAGCGCCCAGTTTGAGGACTGGCGCTGGAGATGAGGCGTCCTACTACACTGTCGAGGCTGCCGTTAAAACGGCCAGCTCGGGGGCTGGCGCTGGAAAAGAAGCATCTGACATCAATGTCGACGCTGGCGTTGAAACGCCCAGGTCGAGGGCTGGCGCCAGAGAGGAGGCGTCCGAATTCACTGTCGGCGCTGGCATTGAATCGCCCAGCTCAGGGGCTGGTGCCGGAAAGCAGGCATCCGACTTCACTTTCGACGCTGGCATTGAAGCGCCCAGCTTGGGGGCTCGCGCCAGAGATGAGGCGTCCGACTTGACTGTCAATACTGGCGTTGAAGCACCCAGTTTGAGGACTGGCGCTGGAAAGGAGGCATCCGACTTCACTGTCGATGCTGGCGTTGAAGCGCCCAGCTCAGGGGCTGGTGCCGGAAAGCAGGCGTCCGACTTCACTTTCGACGCTGGCATTGAAGCGCCCAGCTTGGGGGCTCGCGCCAGAGATGAGGCGTCCGACTTGACTGTCAATACTGGCGTTGAAGCACCCAGTTTGAGGACTGGCGCTGGAAAGGAGGCATCCGACTTCACTGTCGATGCTGGCGTTGAAGCGCCCAGCTCGGGGGCTTGCGGCGGAGAAAAGACGTCTGACTTCACTGTCGATGCTGGAGTTGAAGCACCCAGCTTAGGGGCTGGTGGCAGAAAGGAGGGGCCCGACTTCACTATCGCTGCTGGCGTTGAAATGCCCAGCTTTGGGGCTTGCGATTTGTACTTACATCATTTAAGATTCATTTTCTACTGTTTTACATGCAGCATATTGGTCATTGAGGGCTTAAATTGAAGAAGACAAATGGGCCGAGACATTCATTCACCTCCAGCCCTTTATTTCCTTC
>JBBJLR010100478.1:0-10078 GCA_037577145.1 Brachypetersius gabonensis | reverse complement strand
ACACACACACACACACACATACACACAGACACACACACACACACACACACACACACACACACACACACACACACACAGTCCTACACCTTCCCCAGTCCACACAATATTCAGAATTGTAATTATGTAATTATGAAGCATTTTTTTCTGTGTATGCAGCAAATTCAGTTACTATGGCTGCACTCCAGGGCATCTGGCATCCATTCTGGATAATGACGGGCAGATAAGGCAGATGACAAATGGATGGGCATGCCTGAGTGAAACCTCAGCAGCCCTGGAGGGAGCCAGACCTGCTCCACACAACCCAGCAAGTGACCCACAACAGGAGTCCTGCAGAACAGGCCTTCTTCCAGCTCAACATCTCTGATCCCTTTCCCCTGTAATAGTTAGTGTGTGACTGTTTACGTCTATAGCATAACTGTTTCTGTTACTGTTTCCTTCATCTTTGTACCAGTTCCAGTTCAGGTTGGATCTAGCTGTGGTGTGGAATGATTTACAGAAAGAAATGCAGAGCATTTCTTAATAATGTGACATTATAATACACTGTTAATAATTGTGTAATTATATTTCATCACCACAGCAGAAGACAACAATAAAACTGACTTCTTATTCCACCAGCCCTGAAAATAATGTATGCTACATACAAAACCTGTGCATGTCTCTTGTATTAGTGTCTTCTTTTTTTCCCCACCATCTGTGGAATTTAGCTAACGCAAAGAAATAAAAACAGAACTGCCTAATTGCCACTAAGTGACAGTCACATAATAAAGTCATTAAGTTAATTAGTCCTCTCTATTACAGACAGGAGAAAGAATTAGAATGAATAAAAATACGGTTTGAGACCGATCACAACAAAACCTAAAACCATACATCTGTGAGCAGTTGTGAAAGTATTATTTTTGCCAAGTGCACAAGTTGCTTTTGACAGTTAACAGTATTTCTGCCTGGGAAGAAAAAGCACCTTAGTCCAAACCTTCCCACCAAACTGAAGTCTCGAGTTATGTGCCATATTATTATTGCCAGATGGAGGAGTAAAGTCTGAGCAGCTAGCAGTTACTGTAAGTGACGTTTTCGCTGTGAGATTCTCACTAAAGCTATGAGTCAAGAGAGTTTCAGAACAACCAATCAAATAATAAAGAAGGGGGTTATTCAGAAATAAAGGGATTGTACAGAAAAGGAACACGAGCATCTACACACCAAAAGGGTTTGTGGGAGTGATGCTATAGAAGAACTATTTTTCATCTTAATAAAGCTGTCAATTGAGCCTTAAAGAGAAATTCGTTGAAAGATTGTTTAGGGACTCAAAAGTGGTTCTTCGTTGACATTTAAGAATCATCGTTGCTTCTCTGAAGAACCTTGCATGTTTTTTAAGAACTTAGTTGAAAGCCACTCAAGCTTCCTCAGAGATAAAAAATCACAACTTCTATGTAATTTCTCCAAAACCTCTACGCCTAGGAGTGTATTTTTCTGCTCTGCTCTCTCTCTCTCTCTCTCTCTCTCTCTCTCTCTCTCTCTCTCTCTCTCTCTCTCTCTCTCTCTCTCTCTCTCTCAGAGCCACTCAATAGAAAGGTTCTTCAGAGATTAAAATAAGTGGTTCCTCTTTCTTTCTTTAATCTCTCTTTAATCTCTCTTATTTTTGTTTTTCTCAGTCTCTGGTGCAATCATTGTTGTTTTTTTCCCTTTATCTCATGTCTGACGTTCCCTCAGGGCTTTCAAAATAAAGATGGCAACACATGACATAAGCTGAATGCAATTTCAATAACTAGAACATCTCTTTGACAGAAATCAGCCGACTTCCTTGTACAGAACGCGTTGTGTTTCTGCTACGCCTCGTTTCTTTTGAATTCTCCCTGCAGCTGACACCTCCAGGTCACAATCAGGACCTTATCTGATGGGAAATCTTTTAAAGGGAAAACAATTTACCGAACATGTTCTGTTGTACTTTTCCATGTCTTGAACACCGAGGCCAAATTTTGGCCTAAGATTCGGGAGACGTGAAGGGTTAATGCATTTCTCCAGGAAAAGGCATGTGAGACGCTGGCATGAGGGAGGGAACATACTTGCTGGAGATAACAGACAGATTATCATACATCATGCTCTACAGAGGTTGTGCATTAGCTGTGTTCCAACAGGCCGTGTCCTCCCCATGTTCATTTTACCCTCAGTTTATCAGTCCGCAGCACTTTGTTTTGGCTTTTACATTTCACCCCAGACTGATTTGGTCCAATGTTACAGTGCCACATGAAAATCATGTTATACATTAACAATATATAACAGTTGCATATCGCTTGTTCAACACAACATCACATGATCACTTGGCATTTGGATAATCTATATATTATTGGATTTGTGTTTAGGAAATAACACATATAATATAATCTCTGGTGGAACTAAAAAGCCTGCTGAGCCAGCAACGTTTGAGCTGAAGCAATAATGTATTATTAAGGGATTTTCAGGCCACTGAGCGTTTTGTATTAGGGCTTAAAGGTTGTGAAACTTGTTAATGTGTATCTTTGGGTACAAGACTTCCCTGTCTCTGTTCGATGCCTTCAGGTTGACACATACACACAAAGCCTGAGGTACAAAGGCACTCAACTCCCACACTCTGAGGTGTCTTATTAAATCAGAGCAGAGAGAGAGAACCTGGGGCAATAGTGCAGTGGAACAGAACTGTGCACACACAAACACACACCCACACACACACACATGTATACACAGCTAGGTGGAATAAATCCAAGACCCTCCAGCACAGCAGAGCTCCAACTGGCCCCTGAAAAGACAGCAATTACAATCAGAAAAGAATTAAAGAAAAAGATCAAATGCAACAGAGCACAACAAACGACAAAGCAAAGGGAGGAAGTTAAGAGGCTGCGAAAATGAACATGTTGCAAGTGACTCATTTACTTCTAAAGTAAACAAGGCAAGCATGGAACCCCATGTGGGACTCGCATGCAGTTGCATATATTCATTTGGATATTTTTGTTGTTTACTTTAAAGTTAACATTGATACGTCTCATGAAAACCTCATTTTTATATTTCATATGACAACACTCGTGCCATTAACAATCTGTAAACATTTTAAACTGAAAGGGCCATTAGAAACATTCCAAATTATTACAGATAAAGTCTCATAGCAGTAACAAAGTGGTTTTAAAGATATAAAGTCATATAAAGTCACAATTCAGTTACTGTTTTGTAGATACAAAATTATTTAAAGACACATTCCTTGTTTTCTACAGTGAAGTATTATGCTGACAGTAATCTTCTTGGAGGACTTCTAGCAGTAATTCAGCACTACTCTAGCGGTGGTCCACATGGAAGATGGAAATCTGCAGCTTGTAACAACATGTTTTATTTGAATCTTATAACAGACATATTTATTTTAGATGGTCTTCAGTAAAGAGCCCTGGAGTGAAGTTGTTGCTGGGTGTTGCCATCACTGACAGATGTGGAGCTTCTTGGAGACTTTGAGTGAGGTTTTATTTACAAAACTGGCCCCATCTATTCAAAATCAAAATGCAATTGCTTGATTGCTAATTATGTTCATGAATCGTCAATCTGACAGGTAAGACCTAAAGTCCAGAAGGTCTAACCAGTAGGAGAGCTACAAAGTGACAAAGAAACATGAGTACTGTAAAGCTATTACTATCTTTTGTATCGTTAGGCCTACTCTAAGGCTTAGAAGGCCCGGAGCTTTTCTTACTGCACACCAGTAAAGTGGTGAAGCTGCACAATCCATTTACTTCACGTGATTTTACCAAAACCAAGAGATGCCCATTCTTAGTAAAATGTCGTTCTCTGGATTTCTTAACACTGACTGACTTTTGTTAAATCCGTGGTATCAAATATCAAGAGCTCTGAGTGATTGGCCACTAACAGTGTTTAGCATAGTTTCCCAACGAAGCGTTTCTCCATAGCAACTTAAGACTGTTACGGAAAACGAAGTGTTCCCTATTGCGCAAGCACATTAATGTCTCTGAATCAAGATCACTTTTATTCGCTGCTGCATGCCACCCATATTGGATTAGTCTACCAAATTTGGATCTGCCTGGAAATTTGGTACTCACAGGCCTCCTAAGTACCTGCTCTGGAATCTGTTTTATCTTCTGATTTGAATTAATTATAGTCCCTGATTTTCTCCCCTTTTAAATGCTTGTCTAATTTTAGTTATATTATGTTTAGCATTTTACTTTAGTTGATTTTATGCTGCAGCACTTTGGTTGACCCCTGCTATCTTTTTAATGAAAAGTGACTTCACTTGGCTTCACTTAACCAAGAGCCATATCTTTCATGATACCATAGGAGAACAATGTTTGGTTATTTGAATAAGCTTTCAATTACTTGTTCTTTAAAGACACAATTTAAATGAGATGTGTGTGATTGAGAAGAACCTTTTTAAAGTATAAAGAATCTCCACGTAACATGACGGTCCAAGACCGTTTAAAAAACCTAGTTATCCAATAACCAGTGACCAGTCCAGGAACAACAGGCATGTCCCCTTGCCCATCTCTTCCTCATAATTAGCATCAGATATTATCCCTCCTCCACAGACATATTCATGATTCATCCTTGCAAGAATGTGTTTATCTTTGTCTCCCCCGCCTGTTTGACAGTCAATGTCCAATGCATGAGTATCTATTCCTTCTAAAAAATTTTTGTCTGTACTGATATACATATGTATATGAATCAGAATAAGAACAATGTGTGAAATGTATCAATACTATTTTAATGATGATGAACAGATTGTTGTTTCTCATGCAGTACTTGCATGAGAGAGAGGGAGGGAGTGAGAGAGAGAGAGAGAGAGAGAGAGAGAGATGTGAATGTATGGAGTGTGGGGAAAGAATGGTAAAATGAATGAACACTGAGGTCACATTTACACAGACGTACAGTAAATGCACACAAACTCTCTCTCTCTCTCTCTTTATCTATCTCTCTCTGTCTTTCTGGATCTCTCTCTCTCACACACACACTCTTTCTCTCTCCCTCTCTCTCCTTCTCCATGCACAAGGCCACACATGGCTTTCCAGAAAAAAGAAAAGAAAAAACATGTAGAGGTACGTTTTTTAAAGCATGCGTGGGTGCTTTATGCAATGTGGAGTCCGGAACAGTAAAAGGTCTCTGTGGAAACAGGCGAGGCTGGAGAATCCCAGCATGGCTAAGGAATGCTGTTTACTGTTTATTTGTGTGTTTATTTAATGTCTCAAGGTTGAACAGGCCTTGAGGAGTGCTGTTGCTTGGTGTGTGAGGAACAGCCAGCTGGATCAGCTCCTAAACACCTAAACGTCAAACAGCGAGTAACTTTATATTCAAACCACTGCGCACAGCTTTATTAGATGATAGCTGCTTTGCTTCACAGCATTGTATTGAGGAATTAGTAAGCAGTAAAGAAAGTTTTCCTGTTCAATAGTAGGGTTGATCCCATACTTTAAGTGAACGTTTGCCCAAAAATTAAGTGTGCCTAATGCTACCCTTATTTCAAAAGTTGTCAAAAGTGGCTTTTTTAGTGCTGCACTGTATCTATGAGGCTAATGGACCTAATGATGATGGTCTTTGCAACAAAACCTGTGGGTTGTTCTGCACCCAAAAGAGGTGAAATTGGAAAACAGACCCTGTTGTTTAAAAAGGCAGCAGTCATATATATGTCAAAGCTTTGTCAATTTCGTAAAACAATGTTTTGGCAAGTCTGCATGACCTGGACACAGGCTGTTTTTGAGATTATTTACAGAAATCTTTTGGGTACTTGGTAGCAATATTCTTGTCAAATCGTTATTTTAATGGTTCCAAAAGAATTTTAGGAAGGTTACATCTGACTGCACTCTCTCTATTACCAGCCAGTCATTGGAATCAATGCATTGTTCTCCAAAATTGCAAAGAAAACCCCCTTGAAAAATAGCAAAAACATGTCTTATCTGGTGGACAAAAATTGTTTAGGCCCAGGCCAAATGGTGGTGCAGTGTTTAGAGCTGTTGCCTCACAACTCCGGGGTTGAGGGTTTGAATCTGGGTGCCGTGTGTGTGTGGAGTTTGTATTTTCTCCTCATGGCGGCATGGGTTTCCTCTGGGGTCTCTGGATTCTCCCACAGTCCAAAGATGAGCACGTCAGGTGAATTGGGGATTCTAAACTGACCATAGGTGCGTGAGTGAACAATGAGTCCCGGCCTTGTGCCCATAGACCTCAGGATAGGCTCTGGGAGCCTATGACCCTAGTAAGGATACAGTGGTTCCAGAAAATGAATTAATGTTGGAAAGTTTAAGCCTAAGTTCTGATTTGTAATGCATAATTAACCCATTTTTGGACTAATGGCTTTGGTAAAATATCACACACACACACACACCACACACACAAACACATACACACTATATATATTGTAAAGCCTTTAGTGAAGTTACCAAAACATTCATAATAGCTGCAATAATCCTGAAGTTTAAAGTGTCAAAAGAGAGGGTTGAATGTGAATATATATATATATATGTGTGTGTGTGTGTGTGTGTGTGTGTGTGTGTGTATTAAAGCTTGTTTGTCTGAAGGGCTGAAAGGAGTGGTAGTGTGGTGCTGTGCAGTTGAGTGTAAGAAGGTTGGGCATAAATGAAACACAGCTGCACATTCAGAACGACTCTGATCCAAATGAGACCCAGGCGCTGCTTGTGGCCTGCAGCTTATATATTCACATCATTCTCTCTCTCAACACATCATCTTCCCTCTAGTCGATGGAGCCCAGTGCTGGAACCACGCCAGACTCATACAAATCTCAAAGCCCAGCACAAATCACATAACTTAAGCAGTGTGTTATGGAAAGTTATTTGATGGCATTACAGTTGCTCAACCTTTCCCTTGTCTGCTGTGCCCCTGCAGGAGCACTCTGACCCTATATTTTCAACAGAGACCTTGTAAAAAGGCCCAGAGAGACCATTTCTCCACCTCAAAGAGGCTGGGGAAAGGTCATCTGACCGACAGAGGGGTGAAGCGGAAAGAGGGATACAGTGTGGGGTGAAGATTGATGAATGTGTGGCTTGTAGAAAGCATAGAGAGCAAATTTTAAACTCATGTCTTGGACCAAGGTCTGGTCACTCAACAGTCTGACACTTTCCATCCTTTCTATTTATGTACTTCGCTCTGTTCTATTGTTCTGTATATATATATATATATATATATACCATATGTACACGTGTAGCCATGTGACTATGAGCATACAGAGTACAGCAGGGGTCAAGAAGTGTTCCAGCTACCATATCCAAAAAAAGAATAATTAATATTTCAAAGGAGATATCGTGTAGAATAAAGGAAAGTTTTTCTTTCATAAGAAATTAGAGGTTAAATGTTGATTGCCAAGGCTCTATGGTGGCACAGTGGGTGCCAATGTTTCCCACAACTCCAGGATTGGGAGTTTGAATCCTGGCCTTGTGTTGTGGAGTTTGCTTGTTCTGTTCGTGGTGGCATGGGTTTTCTCTGAGGCCTCCCCACAGTCCAAAGACAGAAGTGTGAGTGTAAAAGTGAGTGGTGTGTGTGTGCCCTGCCTCACACTGATATGCTCTGGATACCAGAGACCCTAAAAAGGATTAAGCGTTGACAGAAATTGAATAAATGTCGATTTATTTTAAAAGAAAGGCATTTCCTGATACTTTGATTTTTTATCTTTAGTCAATGTTATCAGTGGTTAAAACAAAGACATGATATAAAAGTACATATATTTAAATCACATTCCTCTTAATAAAGGTACATGGTTACTATGGTTACTAAATTTTAACTTTATGCATCATGCACATGAGTCCAGATGCCACATTGCATTTACCCAAACAGGCAAGAGTAGATTGTTTGTTGACATAAATGTCAAACATTAAAGAGTCAACATCTTGGAAGACTAAAAATGTTTTTTTTAAATAAAGAAGTTGAATGTAGTATATGTACACTGTTAAGAGTTTCACAATGATAGTTCTCTCCCCAGTCGATACAGTCTATATGTAAAAAATAAGCTTCAAAATGGCTTGCTCTCATTTAACTGTTCTTGTGATGTCACAAAATTGTTTAGTCTACTGCACGGTAGACCCACCCCATTCATGTTGGGTGTTTCAGTTTGTACTTTTTAAGTGGAGCATAGTATAGGGCAGCCAACCTGAAACACGGTCATTTACATATATCAGTCTTAAAGACGCAGTAAGAAAAAATAATAAAATAAAATGGTCATATACAAGTGAAGGTGACAATCTGGTCATACATGAATAGCACACAATTTTTTCTTTGCATTTAACCCATTCACCAAGTGAAGCAGGGTGCAGCTACGAACACAGCGCCCAGGGAGCAGTGTGTGGGGACGGTACCTTAGACATGCCTAGTGGCCTTGGGAAATAAACCCAGAGCTTCCTGATCATGGGGCGAATGCTCTAACCACTAGGCCACCAACTACCCCAGATGGCTTATGGCTATTTTTGATACACAAACCCTCACAAACAGTAAAAGTAGAGCTCCGGCGCAAATAAAACACTGTGGAAAGTATGTGGGATATGGGCCCTTAAAAGGTTCTCTAAAGGTAGGTGGGTCATCGTTGGCTGTCTTTCTCTTGTATGAATTTATGACAGTGGTACATAATAATAAACAACAAATTAGTATTCGTTCATTTTACTGCAAAACCGATGGCTTTGAATGTGTCCAGTCAGAAAGTACATTTTAAATCACACAGTTCACAGGTTACTTGCTAAGGTCTAATTTGTGAGACAGAGAGTGCTAATTTGCTGGCTCATATGAGTAACTGATCCACATTCAGGTGAATGTTTATATTTTATTCTCAATGTAAGCTGTGTTGTAACATTTGATAATATAAAAAAAAAACAGCTTAACATGAGTTAATGTCCCAAATATGTTCAATATGATTCATTTTCAGAAAGAACATAGAAATGCCCACCAGCAACAAGCAGAGAGCTCTGGTGAAGCAGAAAACAGTGGCAAAAAGTGGACTTGTACTGTAAGTAGAACATATCGTTGTTTATTGTGATTTTTTTCATTTGATGTTGAATTAAATGTTGTTGACAATTCCTGCCTTACTTGTTGTTGCAATGCCCGGAAAACGTTCAGGTCACTCTCCTGGTTAGCACACTGTAGCATTTTTGCTAATAAACAGCAAACAAAAGAATTTTAAAAGAAGATAGAGGAGTTAAAGCAATAAAGGATTCTCAAAACCATCAAACTAAGGCAACATTTTAGGCATTTTAAAGCCGCAGGTTTTCGTGTCTAATACGGAGAATGATTGAATTACTGCATTAACTGCATTTGTTAGCTTGCTAATAGTTTATAGATATAATAGCTAAGAGTTTGGACCACTGTGAGTGTGGTCTTTCACACTGTTCTGAATAATTTTCCCTTTGCTCGACTTTAAAATGGTTATAACTGACTGAGACAAATCAGTCATTTATTTTCAATTAGTCAGTCATGTATACACTCTTGTTTCATAAATCCTTCTTAATTTTTCTGATTGTTTCTTGTTCACATGGAAACAAGCAAGAACAAATGTAAAAATGCAGACTCAAAACTGTCAAAATAGAGTGCAAATAAAATACAAATGTAATATCTTATATAACTAATTGTGATTGTTGTATAAATGTGCAACTGCATTTAAATGTTATAGCAAAATGACAGCAATAACTACAGGGATCAAATTTATGTTTCATTGTTACATTTGTCTGTGAAAAACCAATCATTCTCCCAGACCCATAATTAGGCCAGAGGAATTGGTGGTCATTACTCAGACTCACTGGGTGTGTTGGCTTGAGGAGAATGCTGACTGGATAGTGGGGTCGGGGTTTAGTACACATTTTTTAAGGAGCCAAAATGCAGTGGTAAAGAGCACAGGAGGCAAAGCAGGGTAACAATCATTGTCTTTATTCACAGACTCTAACACAATCTCCTCATGACCACAGGCCTCAGAGCCAGTGAATGTTCAGCCCACTAATAAAGCAAGTCTGCTCGCACTGCTGGGAATATTAAAGCTCTCCAGCCAAGCACTTTACACCAGCTGTTTGTGTGTGTGTGTGTGTGTGTGTGTGTGTGTGTGTGTGTGTGTGTGTGTGTGTGTGTGTGTGTGTGTGTG
>JBBJLR010100467.1:0-10078 GCA_037577145.1 Brachypetersius gabonensis | reverse complement strand
ACACACACACACACACACACACACACACACACACACACACACACATTCCTGGTGATAAAGATGATACTGCAGTGGGCTCTAGTGTTCTTTAATTGAAATGTTGATATTATATACTCTTGTCTTTCTCCATCCAGTTCAGGTTTAATGCTTTATTGATGTGTGTGTGTTACTTCTTACATTTTTGAACAAGCCATTAATGTAACAAGTGTGTTGGGTCATTGTATGCTTGTGCACATATGGTTTATTATTATTATTATTATTATTATTATTATTATTATTATTATTATTATTATAGCATTATTGAACCATACGTATATTATAGATAGCTTGCTGTATGAAGAAAATGACAAAAAAGAGTCATATCGTTATAAGTACAGTCATGTAATGAATTAATATTAGTTACTGAGTTGTGCGCGTACCTCTTGGAGATTGTACTGAACAAAAAGAGACTGTGTCTTTCCTTGGGATTTATTGTCGACATGTCTATGTTGTGTCCGGAAGTTAACCCACCTACGTCCTGTTAGGGGGATATAAATATTAGCCTAAAGAGGAAAGGGGAGAGACTGGTTGAGCAGAGATATAGCAGAAAACAACCGACTGAAGCTAAATGCTAGAATGTATAAATAGTATTTTGTAAACAGATTGCTTACAGATTTTTACCCTTTTTCACCGTTTCCTTCTCGTGGAACTTGGGAATTTGCTGACTCACTCACATTTGTACTGGCATTTTTACAAAGAGAAAGAAGGAATAGAAGTAGGATGTTATTTATAGGATTCAACAAAGGGAGGAAAGGTTGAGGGATTAAAAAAAATACATCTCTCTTTTTATCTCCTCTCTTTTTCTCTCAGATGTGTACAAGCCTGCAGTCTCACACAGGGATCTCAACAGTAGGAATGTGCTGGTGAAGGCAGACGGCCACTGTGTAATCAGTGATTTTGGTCTCTCTATGACTCTCACGGGGAAGAAACAGTCAGGCTATGCGGAGGAGGACAACACAGCCATCAGCGAGGTCAGCGCCGGCCTTTCAACAATCATTCAGTCCAGACTCGGAAACACAAAGCCACCCAGTAATGGGGGTTATGTAGTTTTCTGTTACTGTTGAATGAAGAACACTTCTGACATGGAATGCCCAAAGGTGGCATTAAAGTAAAATATATTGTGTTTATGATCCACTGAGGTTCATACACATAGTTCCTAAAATAGCCCCATGAGTAACACTGATATTGCACAAAATATGTGCCAACACATTAGGCTTCTTTGACCTGCAGACCTCACTGAGATTCAAAGTCTGATTTCTTCCATTTACACGGCCATGACACTGTCTGCATAGTTCTGATCTTTTTACCTAGGTGACTGTAACCTAGGTGACATGTATTATCTGGCTTTTGTAAACTAATATACCTTTAGAATTATTTAGATGTTTGTAGTATTTGCAGTCAGGTTTACACCTCAGTCAAAATGAGTGAGTGCAGTAGGTTCTGATGCTGTCACACTGAAGTGTATTGAAAAGGTAAAGCCACATTTGGTGCACGTAAAACCCCAGACTGAGCACACAGTAAGCCAGTTGTGAGTCACTCTACATTCTAAATAAAATTAACCGACTGATGTCAAGTTTTCAGAAAACTGTATTTACAGAGAGCTGTTAGACTGGACGAGGGGGCAAAACAGTGAGAAAATTACTACAAAGTTTGTCACAATGACTTGATTATTCTCTATTGCTCTCTTTGTTTGCACTTTGAATGAACAGAGACTCTGCAGGCCATGTTCAGCAGTCTGAACATTTTCCACAGGCAGGAGCACTCTGTTATCATCCAAGTAGCTTTTGCGAGCGTCACTGAAACCCAAATCGAATCTCATGATTCCATGCATATTTTTGTTAAATTTCAAGCAAGTAAAATTAAATGTTTGCTGCATAATTTCTGTTTAAATCGTTAGATTACCAATACAGTTTATAAACACTAGTTCCGTAGGAGCCCAACAGTTCACACTCATTTGACATAACAGCTTCAAAAACTTTGATTCTGTTTATGGAAGGTATAAAATAATAGTATATTATTTATAGTGTATGAATGTGTCCTTCCGCATATTTTTGCATTGCAGGTAGGCACAGTGCGTTACATGGCTCCAGAGGTGTTGGAAGGAGCAGTAAATCTGCGTGACTGCGAGGCAGCGCTAAAGCAGGTGGATGTGTACGCTCTGGGCCTGCTTTATTGGGAAAGCTTCATGCGCTGTGCTGACCTTTTTCCAGGTACTGCTCAGTCTAAAATGTATTTTTCAGTGGGAGTCCCCCTGATACCAAATATAACTGTGACTATATAGATTAAATGTACAGTTATTGGATATAATATCCATTCTTTATCCATAAAATCCAATCTGTGGTGCCCCTCTCTGTCCCCGGCCCTGTCTCAGGTGAATCAGTGCCTGCATTCCAGTTGTCTTTCCAAGCTGAGGTGGGAAATCACCCAACCATAGAAGACATGCAGGCGCTGGTGTCCCGTCACAAACAGAGACCCAAGTTCCCAGAGGCCTGGAAAGAGAACAGTCTGGTAAATAAAAATAAATAAATACACATGCTATGAACATGCTCATTAGACACATACACACCAGATTCATTACGTGATGATCATCATGTAATCCTTTGCCTTTTTTCAGATTTGTGTTTGTGTGCGTTCTTTTTGCTGATACTAAAATACGTGCATGACTTTGTTGTGTGCTACTGTCTGTGGATTGTTGGACACGCCTAGTCAAATTACAACTGGATAACATCTGTAGTTTGACCCAAACATATGCACGCAAATACAGTTATATAGATTTTTTTTTTTTCAAAAGAGAGAAGAGCAGAAATACACGCATCAGCCATAAAATTAAAACTTCCCGCCTAATCTTGTGTGGGCCTTTTTTATGCCTCCAAAACAACTCTGAGCCATCGAGACATGGACTCTACAACACCTGATGGTGTGCTCTGGGTTCTGGCACCACAGCGTTAGCAGCAGATCCTTATGATCCTGTGTTGCTATCCCAGAGATGCTTAGTCGGATTGAAGATCTGGGAAGTCTGGAAGTCCACACACTGAACTCATTTGTCATGTTCCTCAAACCATTCCTGAAGAATGTTTGCAGTGTGGCCGTGTACATTATTCTGCTGAAAGAAGCCACTGGCATTAGGTAATACTGTTGGCGTGAAGGGGCACACTCAGTCTGCAGCAATGTAGGTAGGTGATTCGTGCCAAAGTACCATCCACATGAATGTCAGAACCCAAGGTTTCCTTTGCTTTTTTCCCTATAGTGCACCCTGGTGCCATCTCCACTCCAGGTATGCAAAGCACAGGCACCCAGATAGCCACATGATCCACCAGGCAATATTGCTTTATTGTCCAGTTCTGTTGCTCATGTGCCAACTTTTAGTAGGCACTAAACAGAGTGTATTGGGTACAGCCCAGACCTGCTGTTTTGGAGATGTTCTGACCCAGTCATCCGCAAAGTAGCTTTTTCCCTGAATACAACACTTTAACTATTTACTTACTGAATATTAAATTGCTGCCTAATATATCCCACGCCTTGACGTGTCTGTTGTAATGAGGTAATCAGTGTAATTCTCGTCACTTCTCCGTGCAAGTTTAGTTTAAGCATCCATGTAACCTCACAAAAAGAGTTACATAATGTATGTGCAGGTTGTGCGATCGCTGAAGGAGACTATGGAGGACTGCTGGGATCAGGATGCTGATGCTCGGCTTACGGCCCAGTGTGCAGAGGAAAGGCTGGCTGAGCTGCTTCTCCTGTGGGAGCGCGACAAATCCATGAGCCCTGCTTTGAACCGCAGCACTGCATTGCACAATCACAGGTATTCAATACACAATTATCAATCACAAGTTAGTGACCATTTCAAGTGCACAGTATGGATTAATTGGTTTAATTATGATTTTGCTTGATAATAAATTTATAAAGACTCATTTTTTTTATGTTAATAAGGAACCTGTCACATGGACACCAAACACCTAAGACTGGCACCTACCCAGAATTCTCCTCCTTAGCCACTGTTGAAGATAGAGAGGGTGTAAGTAAACCCCCTCACAGTGATACCTCTACAGAACCCAACTCAGTAGGAGGGGTCAATATCCTAGGCAGTGTGGCTGTGGAGAAGAACCGAAACTGCATCAATTATGAGCGTCAGCAGGCTCAGTCACGGCAGTCTGGGGTGGACAGCAGCACCCCCACTCCTCAGTCTGAGTATTGTCCTACCACTCAGCAGCCTGTAGTGGGCAACAGTGTGCCACCCTGCTCCCAGCTCACCCAGGAGGACCTGGAGACTCTTAAGCTGGATCCAAGCGAGGTGCAGAGGAACCTGCGTGAGAGTTCTGACGAGAGTCTGATGGAGCACTCACAGAAGCAGTTCTGCTCTGCGGAGACGGTGAACCCACAAAGCCCCTTCTACCCACTGATCAAAATGGCCTCTGATGTCACAGGATCACAGGCCCAGCACGGCGATGCTCCTATGGCTATCTTGCCCAAGCAGCAGAACCTACCTAAGAGGCCCAGCAGCTTGAGTCTTCAAACAAGGCCTGTTGGGAAGTTGACCTCCTCCTCCTCATCATCCTCACTGAGGCTGAAGTTCAGCAAACTGAGCAAGAGCAACCTCAAGAAGACTGATGGGAGCACAGTGAGAGCTAAAGCCATCGCTACAGTGACTGAACCACTTCCGGCTTTGGCTGCTGCGAACAGTGCAGGCATTCACAATGGCACAGTGGTGAATGATTCAACCACGGCATCCACCCAGGTGCCACCGGACAGCACTGCAACTCAGGGCAGAGGGGACGCCAGCTCATACGATATGACCTTTGGCCTCCTGACCACCAGTCCGGATGAGCAGGAGCCTCTTCTCCGGAGGGAGGGACAGCCAGACAACGCCAACAATAACAACAGCAATAACAACGCTGGAGAAGGGGAAGGTGATGGAAAGGGCGAGGCAGGAGAAGGAGGGGAGAACACTGAGGGTGCCGGGCCGGCTGGGGACCCACAACAATCAACAGCAACAGAGTCCTTAGCAGCGCCCCTTCCGTGCCCTCCTCCAGCACTGGTGGCCCCTCAGATAGAACCTCGTACCAAGGCTGAGCCCCGGGCCCAGCAACAGGATGCTCCTCAAGGAGAGGCTCTGCTGCGGCAGAATCGAGTACGAAGACCTGAGAGACCCAACTCACTAGATTTATCCATCACCACACTGCCTCTACTGGGTGAGTATATAAAGTGGTTTCATTCCTTAATTATAATAGCTGTCAAAAACATAAACACTCCTGTATTTACACTATTTAATTATAGACCAAGAGAAATTGTTTTAATTATTAAATTAACAAATGCTGAGAAAGTCTCCTCTTTCTCTACTCACCTGTTTCTTCTTCTATAAAGTTATTATTTCACAGATAACTTCAGATCCTACTTTTAATGGCTGCGACAAATAATTCCATAACCATTGCACTGTACTTATAATAAATGGATTAATGAGCAAAGAAAATGAAATGTGTACAATGAAGTGTTTCACATTACACACAAATTAAAAATGCTAAGATATTTTTCCCAATTTTAAGCCGATTATGTATCGGCTATAAAAGAAACAAAATAATAGGCATGATAAAAGCAGACAACGACAAGATATTTTTAACTTTTTACTGCAGATTTACTAAATTCTAATCCATTACAGAATAGCAATAGCATTGCTGTTCCAGGTAGGGTCAGTCTTTTAGCTCCTGTTCTTTGCTTTATTCTTCAGATTGTTATTAAATGGAGAATCAAAAGTCACTGGGCTTTGTATCCCACCCTGATATTCACTATGAACAGTGATTACAAATTGCTTATCAAATATTCCTTTCAAAAAGGAGTCCTTTGGAATTTTACTGTCAAGTACAAATGTTTCAGTCTCTCTCTTTAACACACACACACACGCGCGCGCACACACACACACACACACACACACACACACACACACACACACACACACACACACACACATATTCTTCCTGAGACATGCTATTCACATATACACAGGTGCCTAGACACTTGCATGATATAACACTTCTATATGGCTTATCCCAGAATGTACATATGTTTAGACCCTTCACAAGGGACCCCTACTGTTGAGAGGCTGTGTTTACAGTCTGCTCACAATGTTGGCACAACCATTTTTTCCACAGGAATCATGTTTCTGACACTAAATGCTTACCTGTGTTTTCTGAGCAAAATTCCTGTGTATCACAGCATTATATAGTGTCAACATATGTTTAATTTTGAAAATAAGCATTTAATTAACAGTAAAATACAACATTTAACAAAATACATATCATGTTTACATAGTATATTGTGTGAATGGCACCTGCATGAAGGGGCTGATATGACTTTTTTCAAGACATTTTAACCCCTTTGTGGGGTTTGGCTGCATAGAATAACTGTCATTCGTTTAAACACAAATTTAAAACAGCAGCATTCATAATTAAGTAATCAGTCTATTATAAGTTCCATTAATCTGGAAAAGTGCAGTTGTCAATAATTAACGTTAAATATGTATTATTATTCACTGATCAACCATAACATTAAAATCACCTGCCTAACATTGTGTAGGCCGACCTCAGATGTGCTGTTGTGTCTGGTTCCAGAACATTAGCAGCAGTCCTGTAAGGTGCGAGATGGTGCCTTCATGATTTAGACTAGTCTTTGTCAGCCCTTCGAAGATTTACTGGCTAAGTGCTTGGCCCCCTTCTGTTTTCCTTTTACACTCACTGTCTTTATATCTATGACATTATATCTTGGTTTCTCCTACCACGGTTATGCTGATGACGTTCAGCTCATCCTCTCCTTTCCTTCTGGTGTCTCTTAGTTCTCAGCCCAGATTTCTGTATGTCAGAATGATATTCCCCCTTGATGACAGCGCATCACCTGAACGTAAATCTTTGCAAAACAAAGAACATCCCAGAGGATGCGACCCCAAGACCTGACTTGGCCGTCACTCCCACATCAAAAGCACGAAATTTGGGTGTTCTCATTTTCATCTGACATTGACAATCTGTCCTGAACTTCCAGGTATTTTCTTTCTAACATCAGAAGAATTCGTCCATTCCTCACCACGGATGCCACTCAGACACTTGTTCTGACACTTGTCATCTACTGACGATTCAGTATGCAGAAGCATTGAGCAAAGTCCCCCCCCCCTTCCCCCCACTCCACTCCTCTCCACTATTGCACTCCACTCCACTTACTGGCTTCATGCGGCGCTCACATTAGATTTAAAAGTATAAGCCAAAAATGATCAAGTCTTACCTGATCAGACCTACTCACCATCTTAGTGCATCAAGCTCAGCCCAGCTTGACCCAACTCTCCTCAAAGGCCAAAGACCTGCATCAAGACTTCTCTCAGCTTTGGCACTGAAGTGGTGGAACAAACTTCCCTTGACCATCTGAACTGCTGAGACCCTCACTCTCCTCCACTTCACTGAGCACTTAGGAAAACGTTCATGTCGTAAACTAACTTAACACAAACTTCTGAATGGGCCCTGGTGGAGTATTTACTTCTTTTATGGTGGAATCTTAAGTCTACTAGCAGCTGTAAATTTTAAGTCTACGCTCACTAGAGTCTACTCCTCTATTAATAATAAATTAGCCTGTGTGTGGTCACTAGGTGGTAGTTTTGAACTGATGGCTGTCAGTCACAGCTTCCCATTAGAATATTTGGACCATGTCCAAATAGGAGTGTGTGATATGCATCGTTTACGATAATAATGAGGCAGCTGCCATTATTGAGTATTTCTGCAGGCACTGTGTAAAATAGCAGCAATTGTTTTTATCTCGGCGTAGCTTTGACAGTTGTAGTAATGCGCATGCGGCTGCGGCCGGAGGAAAAGAGCTAGTCAAACCCACTAACAAATTAGCTGCACTCTCCGTTCCTGTAGGTCTGGTAGCCAGACGTTGGGCATCCTCACTTGCATCCTCACTTCCATCTTGAGAAAGATGGGTTTGAACATGTTACACCCAGTTTATACACTGCTTGGCCGAAAGTATTATAGTAAGGCAGCTCTGCCTGAACTGTATGACTTCAGTGACCAAACCAAACATATAACATTTCGCCACAACGGATTTATAGTAGAGCAGAACGTCTGAGCCATACATGTCACTGACACTACTGTTTCTAAACATCCTAAGTGCACGTGCATTTATTTTTGGCAAATATTTTTCCAACATCTTTGTGCAGAATTGGACCGAAGCGGAATTATTTATTTACAAATGCTGAAATTGTTTGATATTTTTTATTGTGCAGCATTAGATGGAATTGAATAATTAACATAAAAGCAGACTGTTGACTGTCAGAATGTCAGTTGTGAGTAAAAAACCTACTTAGTTGCACTGTTTGATTTCAGTGTTCACACAGTTATTGTTTTTATGTCAGTTTTAATAATTTTAACAAGCCTGTTTTTCTCATTGATATATTGTTGTGTGGTGTTTCTTATGTACTCTTTGTAAATGACAGTAAATATTGTATTCAGTACAGAAAGCAGGTATACAAATAAGACAACAGTTTTTGGAATTTGTAAAATATCGTCAAATTATCATAATTGGAAAAATTGCAAAAAATATTGTGATATCAATTTTTGTCTATATCGAACACCCCCACATCCAAACAGCTCTCAGATTGTTTCTATTCTTTTAAACAATGTATTGTTTAATTTATCTATTAAACAAACCAGTCACCTAAAAATCCATTTCCTGTTCACTTCAACACACAGGAGGCCAGTCGCACTGTGATGGGCAGGAGGGATCGGGAGACAAAATAAAAAAACGGGTGAAGACACCGTATGCCCTGAAGAAGTGGCGTCCTGCCACCTGGGTCATCACCACGGACACACTGGATGCTGAAGTGAACAATAACAGTGGCACTGGAGGTCAGAACCCAGGCCAGGCCGGCACCAGCAGACCCAAATCAGCCCCCAACATCTACCTGGGCGGCCGCGGGGGGATGACCTCCAGCTTCACCTCCGACCCAAGTGACTGCTTCTGATTCTTCATCCTTTTTCGACTTATATGGACTTCTTTGACAGAATTTCAGCAAATTAGCGTTCCAGGATACCACTGTGCATCTGGATGCAACTGGACTCTGCTGTCCCTTCTCAGCTGCAGGGATGTTCAGCTGGATGGAATTACAAGGGGTTTGGCTAAAATCAAGAGTTAACTGAAAAAGTAATCGTTCTCGAATGAGCCCACCTGTGCATCAGTCCTTTAGCATCACTCCTGCTTCTTTAACGTCCGTCCTTGAAATCTTTATCTTTTATGTTCCTTTTTGTGCACTTTTAAATATAGGAATCATAAATCTTAACTTTCTTTTTACCCAATATTTAAAAAAATCAGTGTTTGTTACATATTGTAATTAATTAGTGTAAAAGAGCACATAGTAGTATAAAATACACAATCTTGTCTGAAAGACACGAGGTGGCAAAGCTTTACTGGTCGGCAGTGCAGGCCAGTTTGTCTATTAACTAGCACTTGTAGTGAGCTGGAGAGCTGTCCTGCACTCAACCCTTCTACTTTACAATAACTCTAAATATGACAATATAGTCTACAGTGAGCTAAGAAGTTTTTTATTATGACTGCATTAATATAGTGTTAATGATGTATGGCTGCATATATATGTGTGAATGAACAGAAAACATCATTTTTCGAGGTTTAACTGAAATCAAAGCGCCGATTATGGGAGCAATCTGACAAGACCCTCTGATGAGAGGATTTTGCTGACGGTCTACAAGAGAGTAACTCCGAGACTGCAATGAGACAATTCAGAAACACTGGTGCTGATCAAACAACAATCACAGTTCACGCTCCTTTCTGAGCACTGGATTAACCATGTGCTATATTTGTATGCTTTGTATGTATAATGACTCTTTGCACTGTATCAAACGTTTTTGAACCTTGATAGCTTGATAGTTTAATAACATGATATGGACCTTCTTAGATGTTATATGTGTGTGTGTGTGTGTGTGTGTGTGTGTGTGTGTGTGTGTGTGTGTGTGTGTGTGTGTGTGTACACACGAGAAAAAACCCCCCCACC
>JBBJLR010100447.1:0-10079 GCA_037577145.1 Brachypetersius gabonensis | reverse complement strand
GTGTGTGTGTGTGTGTGTGTGTGTGTGTGTGTGTGTGTGTGTGTGTGTGTGTGTGTGTGTGTGTGTGTGTATACTCAGCAGTATACCATCTATATTGTACCAATTTATACTGGAGCGCAACAGTACTATCTGTAAACAGAACTGCTGTTAGTCAGTCCGTGGTTTTAGAAATGCACTGATCAGAGAGGAAATCATACCTCAGTCTCTCTGGATGGCACTGAGCCATATTCCATGCCAGAATGCCACCCCAGTCATGGCCCAACAGAGTAACCTGTGCAATACCCTGGATTTGAAAAAAAGACATTAAGCCACTTATCAGACAACCATCTCTCTGTCATGAACAAAAATGATCACTGAGAAAATTATAACTGCCTCCACTAGTTTCCACTAGGAAAAATGACTAGGCCTATATTAGAGTCGAAGTCTCTTGATACTCCACTGAGCTGAAGGGCACACTTTCATTACTGTACACTCGCCAATAATTCCTGCTCCAAGCTTGATCATATGAACCTTTTTTTCCATTAAGTAATCTAGTATCTTTATCATTTACTATAACCATTAAAATAACTAACCTTTACTTAATAACAGAATCTAAAGTCTGCACCAGCTTGGACGTTTTGATGGCCACCAAAAAATGTTGTGTGCTGAATGAAATTTGTGTGCCAATATGGGACCATTGCTAAAAACACAACAAACTATTACTATTCTCATTTACCTCTCAGCTACTGGTGGAGATAACTACACTCAAAAGGACTGCCGCTTTCAAATAATAATAATAATAATAATAATAATAAAAAAACAATCACTCCAACCACCAGCATAATTCACTTTACTCTGGACAATATTTACTTGATTAGACAGCCAACTGCAGTGGCTAATTAGAGGATAATTACTGTCCTCAAAATAGGGTGACAGTGCTGCAACCCCCCCTTCCCCCACCTTCCTTGTTACTGGCTGAAAGTAAATCACATCAACATATTCATTGACTGTAATTTCTTTAGATGTATAAACGTTAAATGTTTAAATGCACTGATATGCCATATACACGCAGGGTCAGAGAAATTTGAAGAACCACTTACTGATACACATTTCCCCTCGCTGTATCTCTGCTTTTATTTATATCCTATTACCTAGTTTTTCAGTTATATACAATTATTGATTTAAAAAGGCAACACAGAGTTTCTACTCAAGTTTCAAGTTTCTGTCACATTTCTCCATCCTGTGCTGACGAGCCCAATAAGCATCCACCTTTAACTTATGTTTTTTCAGTGTCCTAATCTCATTTGTTTTTAATTTACTTTTTGTTTTACTTACAGTTTTAATTTACTTCTATTTAGGTCAATCATTTGTCCCATCTATTATCAACCTTACACCATAAACAAAATATGAAAACAAGCCAGGGGTATGTAAACATTTACATTCAACTGTATAACCGATGTCAGCACTTCCTATCAGTTTTATCACATTCTAGTAGGATTGTGACGATACTGAAATTTCACACTCAATACCAACACTAACGATGGTGCTCGATACTCGATACTATTTCTGATACTACAGGGGGAGGAAAAACAAACACAGGAACTTTTGAATAAATAATTTAAAGTGTGCTCACAGACCGGCACGCCGGTTCTGCGCGAAGGAGAGCTTCGTGAACGACCTTGTTCGATAGATCTGGGGGAGCTGAGGGTCCGTGTAAAAATTTGCGGCGCTATGTTGTTCCCTGGCCAAGCTATGAGGCAAAATACTCTGACATTTAAAGGTGCGTGTCACTTTTTAAATTCATTTACAGATGCATGCCACTTTTTTTCCTTCATAGAGAGCCAGGGGAGAGCCTTGGGTCTCCAAATACCCAAAGATCCCCCTGGCTCTCTAGGGAGAGAAAAAAAGTTTCATGCACCTTTAAATGAGTCCCAAGCCGGCTGTCATGTAAACATTGGGTCCTCCAGGTATCCGGGGGAGGTGTTGCCCTGTTGAAAATTGTCTCGTTCTGTGAAAAACTGGCATTTAAGTACCTATGCCAGTGCTACCTGATCTCGAAGTCGATATAAAATTTTTGTATCAATTAGTATCTGGGAATTTTTTTGACAACATTAGTTCCTAGTCTCAAGTTTTAAACCAATCATGGAATCTTCTAAAATGCTTGTAATCCTGAGTACAAACAAGTTAGTTTCATTTATACTGGCAATAGAAAGCCCATCACAAAATGATCACACAGTAAATAAGAGCACATTTTTGTGAGCCAGAATGTACTGGCATGTGAATGTTGTGAGTGACAAGGAAAATATTTTATGCCAAATGTAATGCAGTGTATTGTGTATCCAGTTTAAAGGCTAGAATGTCTGCAAACTTGCTAGAATGAAAGAAAGTCACTAGAGCCTTCAAATGTGTTGTGGTTTTACCAGCTTAACGTGATCCTACAGAAATGCATGAATCAATATTATTGCTAACTCAAAAAATACTTAAGAACAAAACTTGATGGACCATAAATACATACATGCCTATACATATGCATGCCTGAATTACCATACAGTCTATATAGGGGTATTTTATATCCTAGCACTGCACGGCTGTACAGTGCAGATATAGGTTTACCTTTACATTTTGTCAGGGTAATGTATTAAGCTATATTTAATTGAACATGTTTGTGGGGATATTTAGGGTTTACACTATAAATACACCATAAACCTTTTAGGATTTTTGTTACCACAATATACAGTAATTCACAGCTTTTTGTTTGTCAGAAATGCTTAAAAATGCCTATTTTAAAAGTGTAAACCCTGAATATGCCCCCAAATATGTTTCCAGAACACTTTAATTACATTTTAAACTCAGCTGGGCAACTGGTAGCTGCCCACTGCTTCACTTGGTGAATGGGTTAAATGCAGAGGAAGTATTTTGTGCTGTTCACACTGCGTGATGTGGTGTGTTCACGTATGACTAAAGGGTCACTTTCTGCTTAATGCATTACACTTAAAGAAAATGTAAAGGTAAATTCAGAATCAGACAACTTCATTGCTTAAAAAAACCATAGCATTAGTTTTATCTGTGAGTCACTAGGTTTCCATAACAGTACCAACAAACAAACATAAAACAAGTTTCCAGAGTCTAAATACTTCCAGAGAAATGACTGAAAACAAGTTCTAGAGAAAAATAAAATTCCAAACCAACTGTGAAATGAACTGCAGTGGATACCTTGGAAAACCTCCAAGAATACCTAACACAACTACTGAAATATGCTGCAAAACCTGTCCTCACAAGTGTAGAGGATAAATGTCCACTAGTGAGATAAACGGCAAATCTGTCAATCTACAGATATCCTGAAGTCACCAAAAAGCAAACTCGGTTTTTACTCCACACCTCCCAGCCTCTTAATAGAGAATGAAATCCACACACACATTCAGAGATGTGTGAACAGACTCCTGTGATAATGAGCCAAGATGGATAGAAGATTTCAGCAACAAATCTGCTCTTGTCATCATTTTTTCATGCATTTAGGCCTGAACAGGAAGAGGAAAAACATTGACCCCACAGAATGTATTCATTCAGTGTGGGAGCTGTGGGGCATTTATTTTCCAGACAAATGAGTTGAAGTTAGTACTTCCTGAATATCCTGCATTTCGGCAGGTCAAATCAAACTGACATGCTGAACTTTCTCTCAAAAATACATTGTATAAATGTTTTCTAAAATGCTTTATAAGGAAAGAGTAATATATAGTCATGCATGTCATAGTGCATACTGTACAATGGAAAACATCTGAGAAAATCACTAAAATAGTTCAATAAATATGGGCAAAAAAAACTGTCAAGGAAGTCAAGAACCAAACTGGGTTAATTCGAATAGAATTCTGATCAAACATAGAGTTACAATTAGCTTTAAACCATTTTGTACAGAACTCTATGTATGTGTAAAGTCAGCAACATACATACCAACTTATCCAGGAAAGTCACCAGATCCTATAGACAACAAGACATAAAAATGCTGTAAAGACACCAATTACGTTTGACATTTCTGTTTATCTTTGGCTGTGTATTAGATTACCTGTGAAATCTTTTCTTGAGAATACTCCTCAATATCTGTGTAGAGATCAGAGGATACAATCAGATTCGCATGGCTTAAGTGTTCATATTCGCGGAAAATAATGCAACAAAGAAACAAACAACTAAGATGAAAGCCACCCTATAGAACGCTCCCCTGTTAACTGGAAATCCCATAAGATAGAAAGAACTGAATGTATTAAAGAATAGCCATTCTCATTTTCTTCCCAGCGTGGTGCCCAACTCATCATACAACATGGAATACCTTGAGGCAGATGTTGCACTTATTTGGAAATTCATGCTGCTTTTTAAAATTGAATGTGTGACACATGAAGACACATCATGTGTACAGAAAAGCTCAAAGAGAAGACATGAGAAATTTGAAGCATGGGAATAAAGGAAGGATTGTAAGAATGCTTCGAGGAACTAAAACTGAACTAACAGGTTTCACGGTTATTTTGAAAAGCTGAATCAGTCAACCAAGTGGCCACTGCAGCCATGCTATTAGTACAGAAATTTGCATAGTTTTTGAGATTTTGTAACTGGATGTCTTTTGTCAAATACAAAGAATATGTCCCATAGGAGCATTCTTCAAGGGAGGATTTTTAACGTAATTTTTAACTTTCTAATATCTGTTTTACGTCTATGCTCTTAAAAACAGGTGTCTGTCTATGTACTGGCCCCATCATTGGCAGACACTCCAAGATGATGCGACTTTTTGTCTGGGAATACAAAACAGCATGGCAGTCTATGTAAAGGTGCTTGACTCTGAGACAACACATGCTAGCTTTACCCTCCCAGCATTTGTAAAATGAATTAGGAGAGTCCAAGGCACCAGGTGGAACTGAACACGACTGATTTGTGCAAATACAAAATTTACACAAGGGGTTTATCATGGCACTACAAGAACGTACTACAGTTTCATTTTCTTTCATAAAAGTACATTGAACTAAAGTTAGCAATTCTTTTCGGTTTTTAAAGTGCACCACAAACTTCACATTTACATTTTAGCAACCTCCAGAGACATATGGAAGGTCATACGACTTTGGATGAGTGGAGCCAGGATTAAAATGTCACTAAAAGATTGTCTTGTTCGCACATCAAAGGCCCTGCTGGTTTGGAATTCAGAGGGCATTGATCAAAAGGATGAAAGTGAGAGGCAAAACCCAAATGATAAGAGTGCCACATATCCAATATGACCATGAAGTTTCAGTAGTTTCATTATCCCCCTCCCCAATCTCACTTCTAAGCATCCTTATAAGGTCTTAAATTTCAGAATATAGAAAACCTGAGCAGAGATATGGTAGATCAGAGACATACAATGAGAAAGATATGCAATGAAATGATTTGAAATTAGCACAGCTTATTATGAAATGGACTGACCTGCTGGAGCAGTGGAGCCACCATAGCCTTTCATGTCTGGTGCAATTACCCTGAAGCCCGCATCAGCCAGGGCAGGAATCTGAGAGCAGGAGAAAATCTGCCCTTAATGCCTGCCCACTGCTGCATGCTGACCTCCACATACTGCATTATTATCAGGACATTTCATTCAGAATTCAGACCATCTTCTGGACGGTCCAAGGATTTAGTTTATATTACATTGTGCCTTATGTTCACATATCTTACCTGGTACCTCCAGGAATACCAGCTTTCTGGGAATCCATGGCACAGCAGAACAGGAGGGCCATTCCCCATCTCCACATAATGGATCTTCACTCCAGGCTAAAAGAGGTGCGAAGACTTTACCTCATCCTGCTGATCTGTGTTTACATTACAAGCCTTCCAACTATTTGGCATATAATGTTCACATTCATGTTTTAGCGTGATCTATAGCATTAGTGCAAAGACACTTCTGCCATACAAGAACCAACATGTTCGCATTTTTAATTCTGAGACACCGCATGCATGATGTGATGTGACTATGGTCGAATTCCAAATCTGATTGCTCCTCTTTATTCATTCCACTTAAACCATGCGATTTGAATTCATCTTTATTTAACATTAGTCCTTGCACCAACCCTGCACACCAAAGTGTCTTTACTGCTCAGAAACACACGATTCAGCACAAGAAGAGGTTGATAGCATCTACTGATAAGACATTTTAGAGCAGAGAAAACACTACTGCACAGCGCTGGGGCTGCTCTCAGTTGGTATTCTCTGTTCTAGCATAAAGTTCCAATTTTCTGCTGAAAAAAATGTTTAGATGCCAACACAAATTTTACATTCACTCTCTTACAGCTCATAAAATAACACCAATATTATGATGCTTTGTGCTTTTACCTTGATTGTAACATATCCATGGCTGACCTCTTCAGGACGACAGGAGTGTGGCTTCGGCTCATCAGGAAGCTGTTAATACCACAGCAGCAGTCATTACAACATCTAGCATACTCTGATGAAGTAAACTGCAGATCACAGAGGACAGAAGACACTCCCCCTCCTGATTGGTAAGTATACTGGCCTTTAGAATGCTAATTGTGTCCCACCTAACCTCTCTTCCGGTCTTTCTCTTCTCACATTGCAGCTTTTTAACAAAATATTTTCAATCATTTCTGGATATTAAAGGATGAGAAAATAAATAACAGCCACTTTGCATTCAAAAATCCATCACTTGTTTTAATAGGAAAGCCATTATAGGAGCCATTACGATTTACCTGATCAGTGTTCCCATAACGTCTGTAAAAACAATATACATGTACAGTTGTACAATGTACAGTTTTAAAATGCCACCCTTTTCTGGCAGGAAAACATGGCACTGCTTAATTTTATCGCCCAATTTATCACTCATGTAAGTGTTTGTCAGTGTCTACTGCTTGCCAGAAAAAGCACATAAATTGATCACAAATAAAGCGTGGGTTGATTGCTTATGCGGCTGGATGGACCAGTTTTGCCAACTGTAAAATGTGGGAACTAGTTATACAATTGAATCTTAATCTACACACACAGGCTTTGTGTGAGTGCCCCTGGCAAATAAATGATAACGTTTTTTCCATCCATGTTAAAGTAACATGAATGAACTTGAACATGAACCACAGGAATCCCTGGACCCAATGTTTACCAGCAGAACACTGCAAGACCATCACAGTGCATTCAAATTTTTGAGGTTGCAGCCAGTGAAAGATATATTTCAGAAGAGGCTCTATAACTTACAACAATTAGATATTTATTTGTAATACAGTAAGCCCTTGTTATTCACGGGGTTTTCATTTCTTTTGGTCAAAGAAATGCCTTAAAATGCCTATTTTAATAGTGTAAATAGTGTAATGCCCCCAAATGCTCCCAGAACACTTTAATTTAATTAAAAATCAGTTTAATACAATACCCTTAACGAAAATGTAAGATAAACCCGAGGTTTAAACACAGAGAGAGCGAGAGAGAGTGAGAGAGTGACAGAGAGAGAGAGAGAGAGAGAGAGAGAGAGAGAGACAGACAGACAGACAGAAATTGCGCGAGAGAGAGCGAGACAGAGAGATCGTGCGCGCAAGAGAGAGAGAGAGAGAGACACAGAGATCGTGCGCGCACAAGAGAGAGAGACGCACTCTCCGGAAAACTCACGAACGAGAGAGAGATACATACAAAGAGAAAGCGAGAGAGGGAGTAAAAGAGAACGACAGAGAGAGAGAGTAAGAGAGACCGAGAGACTTTTAAAGTCCATGCACCGGGAGCCAGAAGTACTAAAATGAGTTTTTTAAAAAAAAGCATATTGCCACGAAAAAAGCAAAAAAAAGCAGAGAATATTTGCAGGTTCCGCGTTGTTTTGAATATTTCCGCGTAAAACAATCAGTTTCGTTCTCGAAAATAAACCGCGTGTGACTGCATCCGCGAGTCCCGATCTGCGAAAAACTGGGGGTTTACTGTAAAGGATTCAGTTAAAGTGTAACAGAGCTGAAACAGAACAATTGCTGTGTGAAGTGGTTGCAAAAGGTCATGTTATTCTCATAGTCATACATAGATGTTATCAGTACTAAACTAGACTTACTAAATGTCATCTGATAACAGTTACCGACGTGCTTGATTATTTCGCCTCCTGAATTTTTTCAATATCATACTGAATTGTCAGTTTATTAGACAGAACCAGCTTATTAGGTATTTACATGTAGTGGTCAAAGTCTCAAGGACACCTTTACTAAAAAATTGTAGCCCTGTATCTGCAGAATTCAAACAAATTAATGCAGAAGAGTATTCTCTGTAAATTACACACATGTATGTGTACTTAGTACGTTTACACGTCCAAAACCTGTGAAATCCAAAAATGAGGGTGAAAGTTAATTACCTTGATCCCTGTAAGTTTCTCTAACTTATTCACTGCTTCACCAACATCAGTGATGTGAACAGCAGTCATGCCTAAGCTCTCTGCTGCCCTCACACTCTCCTCACTGACGTCCAACCAAAGAGCCTGAAAAAGAAGCGATAAAAAAAAAAAAGTGGCATTACATTCCACCACATTCATTTGGCAGAATCTTTTATTTATTTAGGACACATTTAAGTGTCAAGACAGTGTAAGAATCAGAGGAGAGTACTAAGTGCTAAATGTCACATATTATAACCATCCAAAAATTAAATGCATTGTTATTTTATTTACTTTCTTTTTCAATATAATTTGAACAAAGCAGTCATCATTTACATTGTGTGAATCGTTCATCAAAAATAAACCAACAGAATAGCTCTAAAATGATTAATAATAATTATTTTCACTAGCTTACATTAAAAATAAAGATTTTCCCTTCTCTTGCAAAATGACAGTTTTTGGTCAGTGATGATATGAAAGATCTACCAATATTTGGCCAAATGGATGAACACAAAACACATACATTAACTGATTAGTAGAGTACGGAACAAAGTTTGTCTCAATATGCCATACCTACCTCATGGGGTTTGACATCTAGTTTATCCAACGCAGCTTGGAACATTGCAGGTTCAGGAAGTTTTGCCCCAATTTGGCTGGATCGCATTACCAGGTCAAAACGTCTTTCCAAGATTGAGAGAACGTTAGCAACGCTGTCTCTCTGAGGAGTGTCATCAACCCAGATATTTGCCAAGACACATGTGCGTATGCCTTCAACATAATCAAGAGACAATAATCATCATTCAATCATCCTAAATAGGACTTTCACATTGTTGTACATTTCCTATATGAGCTTAATACTTTATTTGGAGAGTCACATTCAATTGCTTTGTAGATGCTTCCTTTGCCTCTAACACTTACATGTTTTCTGAAAAAATTCTACATAAGATGTAGCTTGTAGCAAAAGTTATGCTACATTTTGTATTTTGACTTTTTTTGCTATAAACAAAACTATTATTTAATGACATTTGAAAATAAGAATCAGAAAACTATCGATCCTAGAGGAAACTGCTTATGTTATGATTGCATGGACACAAAGACAAGAACAACAAGAAGTCAAAAATCAAATAACAGTTTGCTATACGAGTCAGTTATTGTATGAGAAAGAGATAAGTAGTGGATAAATAATCTCAACATATATAGTGATGCATATAATAAGATATTGCACAAGATAAAGACTATTGCACATAATACAATACTGAACCTAATTATATTAATATAACCAATATTTAAGTGTATTTCCTGCAGAGGATGTGCATCCACCTACAAAAATAACAAAATTACTTTAACATTTTAGACCAGGGAGCTCAAACTTTTGCAAATGACTGTAAGCTTTGATCCACATCAGCTATGCGCTTCATACCTTGGTGCTGAAGAGCATCAACAGTACTGAGCACTGTCCCATTAAATTCCACCCGCCTCTCCTCATCACAGAGTTTCTGGGCTGAGAACTGAGCAGGCAGGCTAAGGCCCTGACTGGCGGCCTCCTTCTGACATGCAGCCTCCAGCTCTGAAAACATCTTTAACCAATAAAAATAACATACAGGGTTTATACAGAGATTCTTAAGTTGAATTTACTACCTTCGCACTATTTTTTACTACCAGCACGACTTCAAGCTTCCACTGTTGCAGCGTAAAGTGTGAAGTAAAATGACAAGTAAAGTATTGAAATATCTCGAATTAATAACATTTCCTCCCA
>JBBJLR010100436.1:0-10079 GCA_037577145.1 Brachypetersius gabonensis | reverse complement strand
GAGTGACCAGAGTAATGTAAACAGAGTAATTTAACAGAGTGACCAGAGTAATGTAAACAGTGTAATTTAACAGAGTGGCCAGAGTAATGTAAACAGAGTAATTTAACAGAGTGGCCAGAGTAATGTAAACATTGTAATTTAACAGAGTGACCAGAGTAATGTAAACAGTGACCAGAGTAATGTAAGCAGTAGTAAAGCAGCATGTGATGTAATAATATATCAGATAAGATATTAAATATGTGATTGTGGTTTCTTTATTCCAAGTATAAAAATTTAAGACTGTTTACAGATCCCAAATTTAAAAGCTCAACTGTAATTATTTAGTTTGCTGTTGGAAGTTTCATGTGCCAGAGTAAAGGAAATCTATAAACTTATGTTCAAACAGCAACACAGGATGAAATACTGGATTGTATATATGTTTTTTTATAAATCCTGAATTCAGACGTCCAGCTGGCCAATACTCGTTCAAAACACAACAAAACAACCTCCTATTGGTTAAGGCAAAGAAATTGGTGTGAAAATACACCGATCATGCATTAAAATGTGTGTTTTGTTCCCGTGAACGTAAACGGAATACGTTCCGCAGCACCCCATCACCAGATTAATTGAAGGTCCGCCAATTTCTCTTAGTAGCAAGGATAAGCCGAGTGCTGTGTCTACAGGCAGAAGCAAGTCACACATTAAGTGTTGTGTTGTGGCTGCAAAGAACAGCACACATCCTCCACTTTCTCCTAGACAAAGAAAACCAAAGAACTGCATGGCTTTCATTTAATTTTCAATTGCCATGTCCCAGCAACCATCGGAAAATTGGAATAAGGAGCAGTGAATAATGAGCAGTGAATAATGAGCAGTGAATAAGGAGCAGTGAATAAGGACAGGAATATGTCTTCAGCCTCGTGGAGGATCTGTATCTACTGTCCGTGACGAGTCAGCAGATGTTAATACTTTCAAATAATGACTTTTGTGTTTCTATCGCAGTTAAATATGGTCTGTAGTGTTTAGGAATCAATAAGCAGAACTTAAATTAAAAAGTATTAATTAAAAAGTATTAATCTATAAATAATCTTTAATAATATTAAAAATGTGAGCATTTTACTCCTGTTGATGCTGGAACATCCTATTGATGCTATTTATCGACACTATTCCTTTAAAGGATTACCTGCATTTTGTCTAAAATTGTTGCATGAATGCCTTTAATCATCTGGAACATCCTGGAGATTCATCAGGGACAAGTCAAAAAAAGTCTTTATAGGATATCATTTAGGGCTTTTTTGACCTTTGTGTTATTTCTAAGGCTAATATTCATTAATATGAAAATGAGATATCGTGCAGCTCTGCAGCTCTTTTCCACTTCTTAAGCCTTTCTTCATATTGAGGAGTGGCTCAATACACTGAATTTTTATAGTATTGAATGATTTTGAACCTCTTTATAGCAGTATGTGGTCCTGTGGCCTCATTTGGGGGCAAACATGCCAGATTTTCGTTTTCCAAAGGCAAGCTGGTCTCCAGAGTAGACACATGGAGGAGAAAATGAATCAAGTCTGAGTTCGAGTTCGAGTTCAAGTTTATTTAGCACATTATCATACACTCATGGTTATTCAATGTGCATTACAGAATAGAAACATAAAGATAAAATAAAGAAATATAATGAGAGGGATAAAAGAAGTAAAAGAATACATAAAAGAGCAGTAAAAGAGCAAATATTGAATCAGTTTCTCTAGGTCTTGTTTGGACACAGAATCTCTAACTTAGCAGTTTTTGAGACTTTTTAATGCTGACTTTGTAACGGCTTTGATGTGATCATCAAAACTATGTTCTCCATCCATGATTACACCGAGGTTTTTGACATGGATGGATATCTTAAATGCTCTAGATTCCAGTTGGGCACTAACAATTGATCTTTTTTCTTTATTACTAAACAGAATAATCTCCTTTTTGTCTTTATTGAACTGGAGAAAATTATGATGCATCCAGTTCTGTACTTTCTCAAGGCACAGACACAATGAGTCAATTGGGCCACAGTTACTTGGTGAGAGAGCTGATAGATCTGAGTGTCATCTGCAAAGTTGTGATAGGACACATTATTCTCTTTAGGAATTTGACCCAGAGGAAGCATGTACAGATGGAATAGGACCGGTCCAAGAATGGACCCTTGAGGGACTCCATACAGCAGTTTTCTCTGATTCACATGAGCCAATTGAGACAAAATATCTCCTACTTTCCAGGTACGACCAGGACCAACTAAGGGCCGTACCTGAGAACCCAACCCAGTTTTCAAGTCTGTCTAACAGGATTTCATGGTCAACAGTGTCAATGCGCTCCGAGTCAGCAAAGTCGGACCGCTGGACCAGGCACTCGCCACACTGGACCAGGCACTCAGACCTGAACAGTGCACGTCTAACTGTGACCCACTAACTCACGCCCCAGCAAGATGCCTTGTATGCTGGATGCCAGAACTATTATATTCTGGCACCCCCTCCCCACACCCCAGCGATGTGTATGAGTGAAACACACCGAATGCAGTTTGCGTTCAAGATTCCCCAACATTAAATTGCTTCTGACACCAGTGCTTGCATGTACATTGTCTTAAACTGCACCTTATAGATGGACTTAGTTCTTTCATTGTTCTTGCTGAAGCAGTTTTTTTCCCCTCAGTATATTAGGTCATATTTTTGATTGCGGTGTCCATTGCTGCACATGAACAGAGCAGAAACAGTTATTAAATAAAAGAGACATTGGAAGTCTGTAATATTGATTATTCATTCACTTGTGCCAAAATTCATTTACATTTTTTAAAACAACAAAAACGTATGCGGTTAATATAGATTAATCACAGAGCACAGAACAATTTTTACAAAATGAAACACTTTATAAAGAATTAATGTAGACTTACCAACATGCTTTCTAAATACAAGAATACTTTTTGACATAAAAGTCATTTCAAAATATTTGCAGTTCAGGTAAAAATGTCATTTGTAAGATGCAGATCATTAAAATCAAGCAGTAATGATGTTTTGAGTTAAACACGGAAAATGCAAAGAAATGGGTGGTGGTGGCCAAGTGGGTAGGATACTTACATCTGAACTAATGGGTTTGAATCCTACATTCATCATACCACCACTGGGTTACTAAGCAAGACCCTTAACCCCAAGTTGCTCCAGGGAGACTGTTCCCTATAGTAAGGGAATGGAAGTCTCTTTGGATACAGCTGTGCTCAAATTGTGGTAGAGCTGCACGGAAGGATGGGTTTTGTCCAGCAGGGCCTCAGGTGTGAAGTCATCGTCTGAGCACTCACTGAGCACACGATGCAGGAACAGACCACTGAACAACCTAAACACCAGCAGAGAACAGAGCAGGTTATCAATACCCAAAAGAAAAGACAAAGAGTAGAACTCTCTCAGTCACCCAAGCAGAAAAATTTAAATCCCTCAGTCCTCAGATAAATGTGAGAAAAAATCTGTATGTAATCTCTAAATGTAAAAATGTAAGAAAGATGTAAGCATTTCACATGTAAGCATTTCACAAATTCTCACCATATTTGGTGACATTTTCAGGAGAACTGACAGGATAAATCAAGCATGTTTACATAAAAAAAGGAATGCAGACACAGATGTTAATCATGACTCCTGGAACAGTGATTCCCAAACCGGTTGTGACGAACCTCCTGCACTCTTTACCATTTCAGCACAAGGACAGCTGGGGAATGAGCTGATTGAGGGGATTAGGAGTGCTGGGTTAAGTGTGAGATCGGGAGCATTGGGTCATTTATTCAGTCTCGGGTTTGCTGGATGAGGTGAGCTGGTTTGGGTCTGCTGATCAGGCGTGTTTAATAAGGTGTGCTGGATTGTTAGATCGGGAGTGCTGGATCTGGTGTGTGGAATTGTATGTGCTGAGTGAAGTGTCCTGGATCAGTTGTGCGGAACTGAGTATGTTGGATCAAGCCTGCTGAATCGAGAGTGCTGTATTGGCTCTGCTAGATCAGGTGTTTTGAGAACAGCAGTTTAATGTAGTGACTTCAGGACCTGTTTGGGGACCACTGACCGAGAGGAACAATAATGGATCAATTTAGGCTAAAGCTGTATCATGTGTGTTTGGGTAATAGGAAAGTTTCCCTGTGTTTGAGTGTTTTGTCTGAAAGGCTTCTTCAGCCTAGACAGTGTAGAATAGTTACCATGCACACTCTGGTTCAGGTACTGGATTGCCCAGCAGCTGGCTGAGGGAGAGACTGTCCCTCAGAGTGCACTTCCACTGGCTGTAAGCGTGAGCTGCCTCCAGGTCCAGGTGCATCTTCTTAATCTTCATTCTGTCATTCTTCAGGAGCTTTAGCCTCTGCGGCACCTTCTCCTCTGCAAACCAGGCAAGAAAAAAACGGGGTGAATGAAAACTGACCAGTAAATGTTCATTAGCTCTGAGAGATTCCTGTACTGAAAGTGAAAGTGACAATCTGGTTATACGTGAACACACCACAGCACACAGTGTGAACGGCACGAAATTCTTCCTCTGCATTTAACCCCTTCACCAAGTGAAGCAGGGGGCAGCTATGAACACAGTGCCCGGGGAGCAGTGCATGGGGACGATACCTTGCTCAGGGTACCTCAGAGGTGCCTAGTGGTCTTGGGAATCGAACCTGGACTTTCTGATCACAGGGCGAATGCCTTAACCACTAGGCCCTGTACTGATCTAGTTGACACACTTTTCAGGTTAAATGAACTCCCTTGGACACAAAAACCAGGCTGGAGGGCAGATCCACCCCCTTTTACATCAAGGGTGACTGTGTGGAGAGGGTGCACACACTCACCTTCCTGGGCACCAAGATCCCCGCCGACCTCTCCTGGACTGCTAACGACAGCAGCTTTTAAAAAGGTCATGAAGATCAACAGCATCAGTGAGAAGCTGCTGGTGATCTTCTACCGCTCCATCCTTGAGAGCATACTGACTTACTGCATCCCAGCATGGTTCTCTGATTGCACAGAGTCAGAACGGAGGAGACCGCTGAGGGTAGTCAAGACTGCACAGAATATCATCGACTGCGCCCTCCCCACCACTGAAAGACATCACGGCACCCATCTTGCTAATGGCCTGTTCAACCTCCTGCTCTCTGGCAGCAGCCATCACTGCACTAAATAAACACAAACTCATACCATTACCTCCTGAAACTTGTTTCTTTACCTTTGTTAGTACTTGAATCTCCGGCCAGCTCTCCGTAGACCAGGCCAATCAGCAAGGCCCAGAGGAATCTTAGTCTGGGCTTAGGCTCTGCATGATTCATCCAGTAGCAGGTGACGTACACGGCCAGCTGCAGGTTTGGAGGGATGTGGAGTTCATCTGGAATCTGAGACACGCACAAGGCGTTCAGCAACACCTGAAGTCGCTCATCCTGCGATGTCTAGAAGACAAAAGAGCATATGTAATGTTTACACAACCTCTCTTTACCTCTCAGCATTAAACAGGCTGTTACTGTGCATTCAGGACTCTTATACAGTATGTTAATGACCTCTTCTGATTGGCCGCCCTGTACTGTGCCTTAACTCTTCAGACATATTTTACATGTGTGGATCCATTAGGAGGTTTTAGTGATCCGTTTACTTCACAACAGCCAGAAACAGTTGCCCTCCTCTTCCACTACAAAATCTCCGTCACTTGTAAGCAGCATAAGCATGATGACCTTCCAAATATGGGCAGGAAAGAGTGTTTTAGCTTTTTTAGCAGTGTTTAATTATTTTTCCAAACAATGCAAACATTAGCATATTATCATTATTCTAAACAATAAAGAAACCATTACCTCCCACAGCGTCTCCAAGCGAAGATTTGTCGGGATGGCCACAATCTCGGAGCTGCACAGCTTTAGTCCCTGCCTGTCATACTCCTCCACCTTGCTGATGCTTTCCTGCCCCTGATCCAGCATTAAACCGTAGATGACCTGCCGTATGGGCCTGGAGATCAAATTGTTGCTGCATTGTGTGAAATCCTGGACCGAAAAGTTGTGAATGACCCTGTGCAGCGTTAGGACATCGACGAGGATGGAGCTGAGCTTTCCCTCGGCCAGAGCCTTCAGGAACCACTTCGGCAAGTGCTGCAGTGGGACTGGAAGTCTGCTCTGAGGTTCTCCTCTTATGAAGTACTGGACTATGGAGCTGGCAGTGATCCGGTACTCCTGCTGGCCCTGAGAGAGGGCACTGGAGATAGAGACCCAATCCATTGGCTTTGTAAGGCTTTGAAGGGCACGAATGGCCTCTTCTGGGTTCCGAAATTTGGACAGCCAACAGAGCAAACCATCGATATGGCTTCCTCTAGATATCGGAGAACGTGAGAAGTTGGCCCATTTTGGGAACATTGTTCTGTCAAGATTGGCGTAATCATTGCCCAAGATAGTGGCAAAAATAGGTAGGAGGGACTTATTCATGTCGTTGAATTTTCTGCAGAGATTGACCACAAAATATTGTTTGGCTGGGATGAAGTCTTGTTCTGATTTCTTCCACTCAAAGTCAGAAAAGGGTAAAAACCCTGCCTTGATGTCGAATATGTAGAAATCTGAGTCGTTAGACAGAACCGGACAGTTCAACTCGTTGGCCAGGGCGCCGACCTCCCAGTCAGCCTCAGCTACGCACTGAATGAACCTCACACGAAGTTTCCTGAGAAGCTGCGCGAAGAAATTTTTGGCGAGGATCGGCAGGACCTGTCCTGGTTGTCCTCTGGACACGGCATTGGCCTTTTGGATCTTGTCTTCAGTTCTTTTCCTCAGGGTGCTGAACTTCTTGTCGCTGATATCATCCCCTCCATCCAGCACGACGAAGGGCTCAATTTTACAGATTTCGAGGTTTCTGAAAAACAGCCTGACCTCCTTTTCAAAGGCATCATATTCACCTCCATGCACTTGGTCCAGCTGAGAGCCGAAGTAAAGCATGTGGAACAAGTTGGACCCATCGATGACGAGCTTGCTGTCTCTGAATTTTATTTGCCTTAAACTGTTGCCTTTGCTCTCAATGTAGCTCTTGAGGCCTTGGACTCCCATGATACCAGTACAATGAGGCTATAAAAAGTAAGAATAATGAAATTATTAGTGAAAAGTTGGACATTTCTGTACTGTAAATCCTTTTCATAAACTGTAAGCAGTCATCAAAATTAAAACATGAATAACTTTAGGTGTACTGAATCTGGAATATATGAAATTTCACATTTTAAAAAATTTATAATTTATTTTCGGCCCTGCCACAAAAAGACCTGCTGACATCATTTAATTCATCCTCTTGTTAATACAGATAAGAGTGTTAACGAGGACAGGACTGGATATCACTCTGTCAGGCTGAGTTAGAATAGCAGACTGGATGCTTTAAAAGAAGGTGGTCCTTGAAATCATAGTTACCATGGTTACCTGTGAGGAAACATGCAGTCATCACTGTTTTACAGAAGAAGAGCTTCACAGGTGAGGATATTGCTGCTGGTAATTATATATATAGAAAGAGAATAATAGATCCTATAATATAATCCAGACTATAATGCGGTGTTACCACTGTAGTAGAAAATTTGATCTCATTGTGTTCCAGCCTGACTCTTGGCACGCTGCTCATTTTCTTGCAAATAAATGCGAAGGGTATTTCTTAAGGCTGCATTGTGAGAAAGCTTCTGCAGAGCCAGAAACAGGAAGTAAGGTTATACTAAGCTGAGAGTTCTTCCTCACACAGAAACATCCTGTTTAGAATTGTCTAACTGGGGGCACGTGGGATGTTCATGCACAGAGTATGAACCAGTAAGAAGTCACCATAGCCATGAGCAGCCAATGAGCAAATATTTGCATGCATCTCTATATAATCTCTGCAAATCTACGGTACAGCGGACAAAACTCTCAAACGTTCTAAAGATTAGATGAGATTGACTCCCCTTTCTGCAGAAAAGACATAATAAACAGCTTTGATGAATCTTGGTTCTGACCTCACCACCACACCAGCTTTAATGTACATAGCTGTGGTCAGAAAATTACATATACTCATCATGGGTATAAATGTCATGTTAATTTTGGGTTTTTAATGATTATTATTATTCTTTTCCCAGGGTAGAATGATTACACTACAAACAACTTATTTAGGATTGCCTCTAATTAACACAGGGTCAAAATTCTAGAATGTCAGGCCAAGACCTCTTAACTTCTTGTTAGGCATCATGATTAACCGCAGCTGGTAGTTTCTCTTTGCCAGCAGATTTAAGATGTGTTTGAGAGCATTCACTGAACTGACCAATACTCAGAACAATGGGAAAGTCCAAGGAACTCAGTGAAGATCTATAAATGAGAATTTTAGACTTACACAAGTTGGGAAAGTCTCTTGGAGTCATCTCTAAACAACTGCAGATTCCAAGATCATCCATTCAAACAATTGTACGTAAGTACAAGTTAATCTAATGTGTCACCACTTTGCCAAGACCTGGAAGAAGACCCAAACCATCACCCTCAGATGAAAGGAAACTGGTAAGGATGTTTAAGAACAAGGCCGTTTCACTGGCAGTGGCTCTGGTGTATGGCACAAAGTAGATGGAATAATGAAGAAGGAGGACTCCCTTCAAATTCTTCAACCTCAAATCAACGGCTAGGCAGTTGAAACTTGTTGAGGTACAACTGAATATTAGTTGGGATTAAATATCTCCTCGCTAATGATCTCTCTATAGATGTCCTCTTTAAAAACTCTACGAAAGAGCAGAAAGCACAGAATAATGTATCTGTCTTACGCGAGAGTGTGCGAAAGCGCGCGCTCAGTGTCTGCGCAACACCGCGGGGGCGCGCTTTTATTCACGGGAGACGGAAAGCGAAAGCGCGGCGCACCGAGGAAACCGAAACGTAAGCAAGTTAACTGTGTGTGTGTGTATATTCACGTTCATTTTACACACAGCACAACTTACACCGCTGAAAATAATAATAATAATATTAATAACAACAACAACTTCAATAATAATGCGGGAAAACAGCAACGACAACAACAACAATAATGGTAATAATAACAATAATAAAAATAATACTAAAGCTGGTAAGATAAGACAGCCGTACAGTCAGACAGATGCACAACCTCAAACCTCAACCTCAAATTTGACCTAAGATATCAGAATCCAGGTCTGAGCCCCTAGTGAATGAGTTAAAGGTGTGTAAGAGAAAACAGATATTTACTGCTTGCTTTAAAACATAACCTGCACTGTAATAGTCTAAACTTACACAAATGAGCTCAGCTGACCCTGTGTTGATTAGAGAAAATCCCAAATAAATTCGTTCTTGAAAAAAGAACAATACAAATTGATCAATAAAACCCCCAAATGAATGGCATTCATACCCATGGTAAGTGTATGTAAACTTCTGACCACAGCTGTATATTATGTAAATAAATTGTTTTACTTTCCAGGTTGCCTGCCGCAAATCACATTAGCAGCTGATCAGGTGTTTGTTCTTTGTTCCACGTCAAATTTCAGTAAAAATGTTTATTAAAGGTGATTTAAGCATCACCCTCAAACACACAGACTGGAGGTCTCTGAAGGAAAGATCTCCTCGCTAATGATCTCCTCTCTAAAGATCTTCTCTATAAAGTCTCAAGGAAAGAGCAGAAACCGCAGAATAATTTTTTTGTCCTACCTGAGTGAGATGAAGCGCGTTCTGTGTCTGCGGAAGCCCGCGCGGGTGCGCTTTTATTCACGGGAGTCGGATTGCGAAAGCGCGGCGCACCGAGGAAACCGAAACTTAGAGGGAGAGGGAGAAGTAGAAGGAGAGGGAGGGGCACAGAGAGAGGGAGTGGGAGGGGCACAGAGAGAGGGAGTGGGAGGGGGACAGAGAGAGGGAGTGGGAGGGGGACAGAGAGAGGGAGTGGGAGGGGGAGGGGGACAGGGAGAGGGAAGGGAGTAGCAGCCTGTGACTCATTGACATGGTGGGGCATCTATTTGCGGTAGGACAGAGAGAGCAAAAAAGTAATCATATGCAGAAAGAGAAAAAGAAAAGGTGAAGGCAGGGGAGGGTATGTGCCAAAAATGTTGATCAAATCAAATGTATTTATATAGCACATTTAAAAACAACAATGTTGACCAAAGTGCTTTACATTGCAATCAAACAA
>JBBJLR010100415.1:0-10080 GCA_037577145.1 Brachypetersius gabonensis | reverse complement strand
ACACAGACACAGACACAGACACAGACACAGACACAGACACAGACACAGACACAGACACAGACACAGACACAGACACGGTCAGCTAAAAACATTGTTTAACTTCATCTGGGCAAGTGTACTTAAAATAACAAAATAATATTATCTAACATTCATGCACATTTATTCTAATTCTACATTATTCTAATCTAATATTCTCAGACTTCTGTAATGTTCCGCACTATAAAATACACAGATATTTATTTTAATTCTATATTATTCTAACTTTCTCAGATGCCTTCAATGTTTTTGTCAAGCTTTATTAATCACTATTAATCTAATGTATCTAATTATCTAATGTAGCTCATTATCTAACGTAGCTGATGCCCCGTTAATGCACCCAAAGCTGGGAAGCAGTCTGAGGGTCTCAGCACCTTCTTGACAGCCCCAGAGAAAGTAAGATACTCATGCTGTTAAAAGCCTCCTCACTCAGACCTGGAGGTCTGTTTCATGTTGGAGTCACGGCACTAAAGGCACCCACAGGGATCTATGCTTTATCAGCAGCTCTGGGAAGTTGCTGTTCCTGGCACCGGGAGGGACCTGATAAGGTTCCTACCCTCTGAGGGAGTAGTGTACAGCCCCTAGCACTTCTGAACAACAATACTGACATTGCATAATCCCATTTACCCTCTTCTCCCTCACCTCCCTTCTGTCTCCCTCCTTTGCTTGTAGTTTCTGGCTCTCACTTTCCTTCCACCGCTTTAATAAGAATTTTATACACCTGCCAGGGCCTCATTAGAGTCTTTCTGAATGCAAGACGACTCCACGAAACTCCTGTTACCTCAGTTCAGCGTTCCCACGAGGGTGGCAAGAGAGGTGAACGTGAAAACGCTACACTTTACCTCCTGCTCCAACTGTAGCTTTAAAAAGCAGCTAATTCTCCCCCAGCTCCTTCAAATATCTGTTCTACTATTGCACTTTAATTTTCTTTTATAGATTTTCCATGCATTTTGTTATTTCTTTCATTATTTTATTCTATTTTTTTATTCCTTTCCTGTAAAGCACACCGAATGGCCTTTCGGTGTACAATAATGTGCTATAGAAATACACTCGACTTGACTAAAGTTTGCGCTAAGCTCTTCGCCCACCAGCGTTTATATTAAGACTGCCCTTAGAAAGGCTTTGTAAATGATTAATAATCAATTTGTAGACAGTTTATAATTCCTTAATAAACAATTTGTCAATTTCTCTTGGCAAAGCATCTTCAGTTTAATTAAGTCACAGTTTCAAAAAAGTCTCCATAAATGTCTCCGTTTTTGGTGCCACTTTACAATAAGAGTGCTATTTTAAAGGGGTTCTACATGATTTATTATCAGGTTGTTAGTTAGGGTGTACACTGTTAATAAATCATTAATAAGCAGTTATAAATTCGCTATTTGTTAGATCAGGTGTTTTAATGGTAGTAGCATATTAATAAAGACCTGATGAAGTTGACTGTTCAACATTCTGTCTGAGAAAGAGACCAGATAAGCTCAGTAACTAGCAAGATCTTAGATCTTCCAAATAATGAGCCTGAATTAATGTATGACAACTGTTATAACTTGTTTATAACAGTTTATTAATGATTTATAAACTACTTAATTAACCTATTAACAACCTGATTATAAATAATTTATGAGGGTAGTCTATTTTAAAGTGTTAACCGAGTTTTAAAGGTTGATGTAGAAGTTGCAGTTGGTCCAGCATGATACAGTACTTACGCTGGTGGTCCAATAAGGCCGTGGACACAAAGTAATGAGCGAGGCAGCGGTAGTGATGGGTCTTCACTTGCGCCATTGTGGACCAAAAGAAGGGCACATTGTCCTTAATGGGAGTCTGGATCATTGACTGGTGGACCTGGTCATACACTTCTCCCACCTGTAAGAGGACAGAACACAGCTGTGAGAAGCTGGAAAGTTTAGAACAAGTTTACAAGTTTATCTGTTATTTGTCCACACTGGAAAAAAAACACAGGGAGAAACGTTAGGCCTGTCAGAAATGCCACTGTCCAAGCGGTTTGTAATGTACTGATTACCCAGGTCAACAGGTTTCTGTGGGTTTTGTAGCGTTTTTCATGCTAATTTCAGATCTGTGTTTAGTTTTTCCCGCATGTACAATTTTTGTGATGAAGCTAGTTCTATACTGCATGATAGTTGGTATAATGATCCAATGGGTTTGTCCACCAGGCTCTGCTTAAGACATTTAAGACAAGTGTTTATAATGCGTTTTATCACGTGACGTGCCAATTAATTAGTAAAATAAAGACTGTATTTTATTGAGTAAATTTGTCAGCCCCAGCTTTTGTGACAGTTTATGAGTTTAAGTATGGAGCGCTACGGTTTTATTCGGACCAACATTAATAATAAAAGCACATGAATAACGTACTGAACATTTTGATGATTACTCCGCTACCAAGTTTTTAAGAATAGGCAAATCAAAACTGGAAAAGTCTTTAAAATGTATAAAAAAAACACAAGAAAATCCAAAAGAACTGGTTTATTCAAATGCCCCCTTTTACCCTTTATAACAGATCACTGAGTTTTAGTACGGAGCACTACCTTGGCGGCTTCCTGTGCCATTTTTAGCAGGCTGAAGTACTCGTTGCGGATCCCCGGCAGAGCGAGCTTCTCGAACAGGCACTCCTGAGCCTGAGCAAGCATCATCTTTATCAGCATGTTCAGCATGGCGGGGCTCATGTCATAACTCGGAGTGTGTGTGAACGTCTCCTTCAGGTGATGGAGGACACCTTAAAAAGAGGTGAAGTGAAAGAAGTGACTATTCTGTCATACGTGAACACACCACAGCACTCTATATTTAACCCATTCAAGTGAAGCAGCAGGAAGCCAGGAACAGAGCGCCCGGGGAGCAGAGTGTGGAGATGGTACCTAGCTCAAGGGAACCTCAGTGGTGCCACTAGCAGTCCTGAGATTTGAACCTATGACCTTCTGATCGCAGAGGGTAAAACCCTTGAAAGATTAGGAAAAAAACCTCTCAATACAAAATTTTTAAGTTTAATTACACAGATTTTGTATTTTGTTGCAAACCAACAAATTACCAAATATTTCTAACCTGCTGTCTAAAAGGACCTTGCAGGTACTAAACAGAGTTTCAGGTAAAACTCCTACCCAGGATTTCACTCCAACTGTCTGGGTTCTCCCCTCCCCTCAAATCAGTAGTAGTGGGATACAGGTGGTCAGAACAAAATTGCTAGACAGCAGTTTATAGGGTTGCACAAATGTATTATGAATCTCAAGAATTGCATATTGAGAGGTTTTATCGTTGTAATCTTTCAAGATATGAAAGGGGAGGCCAGTGGTCTGTTGGTTAGGGAACTGCCTCTGCAATCAGAAGGCCGTAGGTTCGAATCCCAGGACTGATAGTTTTTAGTCTCTGTACCTGAATTACCTACTAATTCTGCTAATAAATGATTTTAGTCTATAGATACTACATATAACTATAGTCCAGCATTTTATGTACGTAGCATAGTGCATGTCGGACAGAGTATTTTTCAGATTTTTTTTTCGACTATAGTTTATATTGTTCTCATCTTTGTGTGTCTGTGCAGGATTAACAAAGTTCTCAAATTGTGATTCTGATTAATAGTACTTCATCATGATACAAGCTTCCACAACAGATACATTTACAGCACACATGCACAGAGCCAGAGTGACATCATTTCATTGGCAGTAGAATGAGGTGAGAGATGTGTCTAATATCAGAGATGTGGATCCTGTGTTTCCTGAGGAGGTTTTGAACCCCCGTCTCCTGCAGGTAGAGAAAGTGACGACCACTATGCTATAGAACCAATTAACAAACACACTGTTCACTCCTAATCTATAAAATGTATACAATGTATACAAAATTGCAGGTCACAAGCTTTGTTATGCAAGAACACAAGCACAAAGCCCTCTAAAGGCAATCACTAAAAGAGAAATGTTTGTTTCTGTTGTTCGTGCCTAAATAACCTGAGAGCTTTACAAAGGTTGGCATTGAGAGTGAGAGAGGGAGATAAGACAGACTCGTTATACTGGAGAGGCAGACAGTATGTCTGTCATTTGCTTGTCACGGCTCCCTTTGATAAGTGCCAAAGCGACAAGTTCGGAATCAGCCATATATGGTACTTCCTTCTACAGAATACAAGGAAGAGCTGTGTGTGTAGGTGTGGACAATGAAAAGGTAGTAATTTGTTTTGATAGCATTAGAGTGTACAGTGGAAAAAAGAAAAAAAAAATCACATGATGTTATGTGATGCAACTGTTATTTTAAAAACCACATTATAGTTTCAGAAGACAGCAACTGCTGGAAAAACATTTGCATGTACGTGAATCCATTTGTCATGCAAATTTTTATACATGCTACAGATGCAGGTAAATGTAGCAATGATTGACTAATTTTGTACATTAAATTGATCATAAGCATATAAATAGTAAAGTGGCCTCTTACAGTCACGAGTGAACACACCACAGCACACTGTGTGAACAATGTGAAATTCTTTCTCTGTATTTAACCCATTCACCAAGCGAAGCAGGAGGCTGCCACCAACTAGGGGCATCTGGGGTGCAGTGTGTGGAGACAGTACCTGGCTTAAGGGTACCCCGGTGGTGCCACTAGCAGTTTTGTGATTCAAACCCACAACCTTCTAATTGCAGGGGCAGCACCCTAATCACTACACCACCAGCTACTTCCAGTGAAGGACAGTCTTAATGTTTCAACATACCAAGACATTGCTACCAACTTTTTGAACACAGTTTGGGGAAGACCTGATAAATGCTCTACAGAATGAATTAACACAAATTCCCACAGAAACTCCAAAATCTTGTGGAAAGTCTTCCAAGAAGAGTGGAAGCTGTTACAGCTGCAAAGGGGGACCAACTCCATATTAAACTTGAATGCATGGTCATTAAAGCCCCTGTTGGTGGAATGGACAGCTGTCCCAATACTTCCATCCATACTGTGTTCTACCCATATAGTGTATATGTATTATAGAGAGAAAAAGGGTGAGGAATATTTGTTTTATATAATATTAAACTGTAAAGTCTAACCAGCTGATCGTTGTAAAGCAGTGATGACCTCCTCGAGGCCGGCGCGCGACTGTCTGTCACTGCGGGTGCCAATCTGGGTGTAGAGGCCGGCCATGTTAAAGAGGACGCTGGCTTTCTCCAGAGAGATGTTCTGCTGGCACAGCGGCACGCCAGTAAAAGAGTCATACCTGCGTGATACAGAGAGTCTGATTTATTTTTATCATCTGGCAGAACACGTCATGTGGTTTGAGTAGAAACGCCAGGGCTTTTGTTCCTTTGGTATTCATGCATGTCAACAGACATCAGAATTCTACAAAAACAAACTTTCAAGACAAGAAAAGGTCCTCTAAACAAGGCATGTTTAGTGTTGATACAAGCTCTCTTAGGTAATAACTATATCAACTATAAACATTTTAGTTTTAGCCAAAACTCCACTTAACTTCATTATAATCAACATAATAGCTATAATAAATCAATACATATCCTCAGTAATAATAGATGTTTGACATTTGGAAAGACATTCCAAAACTGGTAAAACTGAACTACTAACTTCAGACTGCAGCCTTATGATGCATTTTTACCACTTAATGTGACTTTAAGGGGGCAAAGATGGAACACACCATGTGAAGAAAATGCCCATCTGGCGGTTGGGGGAGAAGAAGCGGCTCTCCAGGAGGGACAGCTGGCTGAAGTAGTTCGCAAGTAGCTCGACCCCGGCATTATTGCGGCTGGGGGTGCGGCACGCCTGCTCAAACACACAAGACAGGAGTTTAACAGAAATGTACTGCAGGCTATGCAGTAAAATAAAGATAACGTTCAATTAGGAATAATTAAAGATAACGTTTCATTAGGAATAATTAATAAAGTATTACCATAATAAGGTAAGAACCATATAAATTCTAAAAAAAATTAGTTTGAGCCATAAAAATATGTCGTGTATACTCCACTGAATTTTATTAGAATCAATAGGAGGAGGAGGAGGAGGAGGAGGAGGAGGAGGAGAAAAAGAAGTAGTAGAGTAGTAGTACTAGTAGTAGTAGTTTCCAACTTTGACAAAGCTAAATTTCCACCTGGAGTTACTACAACTGTTTTGTGAACCATGTGGTTCCTAACCAATAATTCTTGCAATGTTGGATTTTGAGGGGGATAAACTAATTTAAGAGCTTAGAATCAGCTTATTTTGTCAGCAGATTAAGAACAGGAACATAGTGAGAGTGCTTCATGGTCATCAATCAAGAAAGAACTGTTGATTAAAATTACAAGACAGCATTTACATGGTAGGGGAAACACTGAATCAGTCATATGCTGCATAGAGAATATAAATGTTAGAGATGTTTCAGACATGAGTGTTTTTACCTGTCTGAGGTCCATCAGATCATCAATCTCCTCTTGATAGTTAGAGCCATCCTCACTGTAATGCTCAAGGATAAAATCCTGCCAAAATACACAATTGCAGCGACATTAAACCCGTACAGATTCCCATAGATAGACACACACGAACGCATCAATTACTCTGCTTTAAACATTACTGAACATTTAGAAACACCTGCAATTTGGCACTCCGTCATACCAGAGCCTCCATAAATGTACATCACTGCATTAGTGCTGAATGTAGAAATGACAGGTTAGAAAGTAGGTCAAACTGGTCTAACCATCCCTCTAACCCCCGCAAGGCCTCAGCAAACGTGAGAATGCAGACACCCTGTTCAAACACGACTGTATGCCTTCAGCACAGCAAATAAAAATGTTATTACCTGTTCAGTACAAGTGTTGACCTACTTTTCAGCATCAATAGCTGTATCTGAAACATGGCCTTCTTTCAATAAAAAAAGGAATAAGATGAAAAGTCTTCTATAAGTGCTGTGAAAAGAGCGAACCTTGAAAGGAACGGAGAAGTCCACATCCTTGGTCTCCTTCAGGCCCAGAGGGATGAGGGGGATGCTGGCCGAACCTCTGTTAAAATGAAAAACAGAAGTTGAGTTTCAAGGTGGAGAACTGATAAGCTGTTAACATCTTAAACGTCAGCCATGAGCATGACTCAGGCTCCCTGAAATGGTAGAAATGTACTCCAGACTGGGGAAGCTCCCATAAACAACACTAACTAACTCAGCCTAAAATGACTCATATTGTTTAGGGAGGCACAACATATCTTTTGTTAATCATTAATACAGCATTAGCCTCAACGATACTCCTGTTACATAAGACTTGGCGCACTCTAACAAATCTTATTTTTGCTATTGCGTACACACATTTTATGAAGGTCACATTAAACATTAGCATGTTTAAATGTAACAGGTAGCTTATAACATGGTTTTCATTACAATTCGGCATAAATAAGCAATATTTGAACAAAAAAAGTCACTTCTAGAATCACTATCACAGAAAATGTACCGAACACAGTACTATCACTGCATTCCAACTAAACAAAGCCCTTGTTTGATTGGTTGAAATCGAGCAGCTTTCTGTACCAGAGTAATCTTGCCTTCCACAAAGTACAACTGAGGTAATTGCAATGATGGTGGATGTGCAAATATTATTTCCTTTACCTTTTCCTATGCACAAATTACACTGATCTGGCCATCACTGTTTTTAGAGTTTGATGAAGAAACATCTATTACAATACTATTGTTTGCCATTTTAATTTCAATGTTTGTCTGATTAGGACGATTAATCTACAGTGTGCACTGTACATTGTCGTCTACCATAACAAGTAATTATACAGAAAACACAACACACACAATCCTCAGAAATCACAACACACTTTTCTAAACCAGTTTTTCATGCTGATTTCAGATCTGCTTTCAATAGACTTGCATGCGTTTATCATTAAACCACAGGCACCAATCAAGAACTGTTTCAATATTTTCAGAGTGAAAAGTCAGACAGGCCTCACTGTGGCATAGATATAATGATCAGTGTCAGACAGCTACCACTGTTTCTTCACAAACACTCAGCATATGATTATTATATGATCATTATACCAACTATCATGCAGTATAGAACTAGCTTCATCACAAAAACTGTACATGCGGGGAAAAACTAAACACAGATCTGAAATCAGCATGAAAAACACTACAGAACCCACAGAAACTTATCTCTGACGATTCTGACCTGTTACCCTGTGTTAACTTTTCATAGCCCAACAAGTAGTTTCAAAAATCTCCATTAAAAAGTTCAATCAGATACAAGTGTAGAAACTGGTGTTATTTCAGCTTTTGGTGGTGCTTTTTACAATAGGACTGACTTTTTAAAGGGTTTATACAGGATATATAATTAGGTTGATTAATTAGGTTGTAGACAGTCTATGAATCATGAATAAGCAGTTATAAACAAGTTATATATTGTCATACATTGATGCAGGCCTGGTGTTTTAATGGTAGCAGCATGTTAATAAACAGTTTAACAGAGACGAGATAGATCTGGCTTGTTGCGGAGTTTGAGATCTTTCCAACTAAAACCTGCAACTGTCATAACTTGTTTATAACTGCTTATTAATGCTTTGTTAACTGTCTGCAACCTAATTCTGAATCACTTACAAAACAGAAGTCTTACTGGTAAGAGTTAACCAGCATTTTTCTAAACTATTCGTTATTTTTTAAGAGTTGTTTTTGTTTGTGGAAGCATTGTCTCTTGACCAATGAGATTACACTCTCCTCTTCCTAAATATGCTGTGGTACATCGTTACATGTCCTCTTTGTTGATGAACTTCAGTACAATTTGCAGAGAAGCAGCCCCATATCGTTATAATTCCTCCTCTTGACTTGGCTATAGAGTTCTTTGGATGATTGCAATGCAGTTTATTGTTCTCTGTTCAAGTCATTATGCAACTCTTTTGTGACTGTTAGCTTCTCTTTTACCTTCCTTACCTACACCTGTTTGGGGTTGTTCTTCTTTAAACGTTGCACTTGTGCATTAAAAAACCAATTGTACTAACAGGAATGTTCGCTAGATCTCTGCACCTTTTGCCTTTTAACGCTCCTTCAGCTGCACCGTGACTGCTGTTTAATGTGTGAACCCTCTTAACCAATGACAACATTTTTTATGGTGACCCCAGATTCAATTTGTATAAGAACATTGTTTTAGTATGAATGATAGTGTGATTTTACTTTTATTCTTATAGTGTTTCAATACATGTTTCCCCTCATCATAAGCCTATAGAAGATATAGAGCTTGTTCTAAAGGTAGAGAGATAAAATGTTAGAGTCTTTCCTCATGGGACAGTTATTTACACAGTTATTTGATTTTATGTCTGTCTCAAAAATTAATTTATAAAATCAACAGTCCTGTTCGCTACCAGTGATCAGAAAATCCAGGACAGGAATGCTTGTGAAACTTCAGTGTGGGAGCACAGACTGCGCCCAACTATGCACACACAAACACACAAAGAGGACGGGGCTGCAGCACAGCTCAGTTCCCATGAATATCATGTAGGAAAGAGAGTTAGGGTGAGGGTGAGAGAGAGGGAGAGAGGGAGAGAGAGAGAGGGAGAGAGAGTCAAGGCCTCATGTGGGAAAAGGCTGGCGAATGCCAGAGAACCCAAACTAAACAGCCCAGCCAGAAGCCAAAAATACACATTCAGCTGTGACACACTCAGCTGTGACACACACACATCTGAGAGGAACATGTTTTTTCTCTAACAGTCTCTCCCAACTTTCTCTCTCTTTCTTTAAAGTCATCTGATCTTTTAGATACAGAATGGCATGTGTTTAACATACATACATACATATACATATACATACACACACATATGTATATGTATGTGTGTGTGTGTGTGTGTGTGTGTGTTTATAAAACATAAATAAATAAAAGACAGATGCCAATCTGGGATTTTGACCCAAGGGAGCCTAGTTGTCTCTTGTTTTCAATTTTGTCCTGAAACAGTACAAAGACAAACAAACAAACACACAAACAGCCAGTGGCACAATTCTGCGCTACCGTACCAAGAGACTGAAAGAGATTATTATAATCAACACTCACACACACACACACACACACACACACACACACACACACACACACACACACACACACACACACACACACA